>CAODLS011984817.1:0-10367 GCA_948243855.1 Flueggea neowawraea
CGATATCTCATATAAGCATAAGGTATGGTCACATGTCAACCTTATATTGCTTAGCATGTTTCTTGATCTCAAGTAGATTGATATAACAAATGACATTGATAAACCCCTTTATCAATTCATTCGAGTATGCATACATTCCATCAATCACACTCATCAAGTGGCCAAGAGATATCACTCTTCATAAGAAGAACAAATCCATCACTCTCACTATCACTCCTCTACATGATTCATGACATATCCAATCATAGCCTTTATTGTTACCATGTTACAGATAACGTTTGACTATGTCAAAATATGTGATTCCTCATGTAGGAGTCGATAGTGAGTTTCAGTCAGATGACTCAAACATCACCACTATATGAAAGCTACTTGTGACATAGATCCATGAAGTGCTTTCATAGCGGGTTAGACCAATATATGTTTCTTAACATATATCTATGTTCTATGTTGATATCTCATATACATAATCAGTAAAACGTGATTATCCACTTAGCAACATACTAATCTTAATTCATCATCATTCCCATGATAATGATCGATTAGGGATGTTTAGAATATTATTCCTATTACCGTAGGATTTTACTGTCAAGTTGTACTTGATGACACAAGGAAGAATAAACTATTCATGGATGTTTTATCTTCATAAAACATACAATATTTCAAGTATATGAAATTAAATGCCTCTTTATTAAATAATAAATCAAATAAAAATGTCTATCATGATTGGACTAGGGCACTAAAACTAACAGTTAATGCCTCTTTTGTCAAATTTGCTAAAAGCATATTTATGAGGCATCATTCTATTGATGGGATTAATCAAACCCTGATTTCACTAATTCCTAAAGTTTTGCATCCTGAACATATCTCTCAATTTTGACCAATTGGATTATGTTATACAGCTTACAAGGCCTTATCCAAAGTTATAGTGCACTGCATTAAAGAGTATTTGCTCAAGCACATTTGGGAAGAACAATCCAGTTTTATCCCGGGCTATCAGATTGTTAATAATATAATCATCATACAAGAGACCATTCATTCCATGCACTTGAAAATAGGGGCAAAAGGTTGGATGGCTATCATAGTGGATCTAGAGAAAGCCTATGACCGTCTTAGGTGGTCTTTCATTTTAGACACATTGACACATGCCAACTTCCCAGGGGATTTTATTAGTCTGATTATGGATTTCATTACTACATTGCAAATGAAGGTTCTCTGGAATGGGGAACCAACTGAGGGATTCATATCGGCGAGTGGCATTCGGCAGGGTGATCCTCTTTCTCCCTATATCTTTGTTTTGTGCATGGAACGTTTACCTCATATCATTAAAGATGAAATTCAAGCTGATCGTTGGAAATCTATTAAGATAAGTCGTTCAACTCTGCCTTTCTCTCATTTATTTTTTGTCGATGACTTAGTTCTATTTGGAAAATGCTCTTCTGATCAATTGAATATTATGCTTCATTGTCTTGACATGTTTTGCAGAGCCTCTGGAGAAAAAACGAGTGTGGAAAAATCTAAACTTTACTTCTCCAAGAATGTCACCAACGATCTTGCTAATCATATTAGTTCTTAATGTGGCTTCGAAAAGGTCCCTTCCTTAGGAAAATATTTGGGTGTCCCTATTCCATAAGGCAGGGTCTCTAAAGGAACCTATGCCTATTTGGTGGATAAATTAACCAACAAATGAATGGGCGGGCGGTGAGAAAGCTGAGTCTTGCCAGTAGAGTGACTTTAATTCATTTTGTACCCACTTCAATCCCTATGTATGCAATGCAAACGACGGTCTTACCTGCTAATCTTTGTGGAGAGATTGATAGAATTGTGAGGCGATTTATTTAGGGCCACACTAATACTGGAAGGAAAATAAACCATATGAGTTGGCCAGTGATCTGCAAACCAAGGGGGGAAGATGGTTTCGGCATCAAACCGACCAGGTTAGTTAATCAAGCCTTTATGATGAAGCAGAGTTCGCGGCTTCTTTCTCAACCTAATTCCTTGTGGGCGCGCCTCCTCAGAACAAAGTATATTCATGGTGATGCTATTGATTTTCACCTGTCTAGATGGCATAATAGTTCTCCCTTATGATCTGGTGCTTTGAAAAGTGTTGATCAGCTAAAACAAAATTGTTTTATTTCTATTGGTAATGCTATTTCTACCAAGTTTTGGACTGATAGTGGGTAGACGCTCTTGGCCCTCTCATTGATTATACTAGTTCTCTGCTACCTCTGGACATACTTACTATGTTCATTGGTGATTTTGTTTGCCGTTGGTTATTGGAATAATGATTTTCTCTCCTCTATGCTTCCTCATCAGGTTGTTGAGGCAGTTATGTCCATGCACCCACTGACAAATGATGAACATTCTGATCTGTTAGTCTGAAAGGGTACTCCATTGGGACATTTTCCATTGCCTCTGCGATTCAGTTTCTTTAAAATAGATCTAATGTTTCGTCGGCCCAATCCGTGGATCCTTGTTGGCGTTATCTATGGAAATGGAGGGGACCGGTTCGTGCAAAAATGTGTCTTTGGTTCGGATTTCATGGCCGCCTTTTTACGAACTCCCAGCAAATGATTAGGAATCTTTGCAATACTACAAGCTGCCATTGTTTTCTGAACGGAGTGGAAACCTTATTGCATGCTCTCCTGGACTTCCCAGTTGCCAAAAATCATTGGCTTTCTATTCTACAGGTTCAGGTCATATCGGTTTTCTTTTCTTCTAATTTGAGTGATTGGATGATATCTAATCTGAAAGCTAAATTTTGGCATAAATCGAATATCGCCTGGTCTTTGATATTTGGTGTTATGGTTTGGCGCCTATGGAATGATCGAAATATTGAAGTAGTGACTGTTGGAGTACGCCAAAAATCTTTGGGGACACATAATATTGCTTTTGCTGTTAATTTTCTTTGGGTTACTTAGCTAGTGCACAACTTGAATGTCAATAGTAATCTTGTCTGTACTGTGGTCAATCAAATGGATGGCAATTATTGCATTAACGTGGATGGGACGGTTTCTTTTAAGATATCGGCTGAGACAGTTGGTATTCTTGCCAGGGATAGCTCAGGCCTAGTTGTCCATTGACGCAACATTAGACTGGGATTCATGGCCCCTTTGTGGTCGGAGCTTAACACAATTCTTTCTGGTCTTGAATTAATGCAGTCTCGACATTGGTCTCAAGTGCTTATGGAATCCGATTCCAAGCTGGTCTTTGATATCTTTAATGGTGTCTCTTCCTGGTTGGGGCATCACCAAGCTCTGTTTCTCCGTATCAAATCCCTTACCACTGCTACAGGTACTTTGCTTCAATACATCTCCAGAGATTGGAATTTTTGTGTTGATTGAATTGCTAAGAATGAGTTATCTCAATGTTTTGGTACCCATGATTTTGTTTATTTGCCAATCCTTATTGTATTTTGATGAAATTCAATTTTGTAATCATGATATTCTTCCACCATAAATCATAGCTATTAATAATACTAAATAAGGTATTGCCCTCTTTTATTAAAAAGTATATTTAAATATGGACAATATAGTCTAATACTACATAACTATATATTTTTTTGAATTTACATAACTATAAATCTTAAAAAACAAACAAATTTATAATTTAGGACCAACAAAAAAGATATATATGATTATCATTGTAGGATTGAGGGAGCATTAAATTATGTTATCTAATATTACCAAAAGTTCTCTTCAAAAAAAAATATTACCAAAAGTAAATTACATTAATCATTAGTGAGAGGTCATCATACATGTTATCTTGTATAAAATCTTAATTAGGCGTGTGATGAACACACAGCAAATAATAGCATTTGACAGAAGCAAACACAAGTTCGTCGGTCGAGAAGTAGCTTTCCATTGTCGAAAACCCACATAAAATTTTAAATAACTCCAAATTTCTGTAAATTCTTCTTTCTTAAATGCGCTCTTGATTCAGTTAAAAAAAAAACAAATTCTTTCTCTCAGTTCATTTCCAGTAGCTAATACTAGGGTTTCGAGGAATCGCCATGATTTGCAAACCTTTGGGACGTTCTGTTACTTCCAACATCATGTGATTTCATTTTTATCCTTATAAAAATTGAGTGTATATCGAACTTAAAACCCATTTTATAATCACTACTTGACAAAAAAAAATATAATCATTAACTTTTTAGAAAATGTTATCTCAAAAAAATTATGAGTTGTAAGAATTTATTAAAATTTAATCCACAAAGTATTGGATTAGCGTAATACAGAAAACCCCATTACTCAAGCTATTTTCGCTATAATTTGAGTTAGATATCAAGAAAGAAGGAAAACCTGCTAAACAATCTATTGTAATTGATTCCATGTAAAAATGGTCTCAGAAAGTTTAAACACCTCTTAGAAGCTAAGGCTATATTTAGTTTAGAAAATAATTTTCTATTTTCTATTTTTTATTTTTTCTATTTTTTGAAAATTGAAAACATTTAAAAAACTACATTTGATAATAAACAAATTTTTGAACAAATTTTTCATTTTTTCATCTCTATTTTCTAGTTTTTTTTAGAAAATCATGAAAATTTTTCTCAACTAAACAACCACTAAAATTTTTGTTTATTTTCACTTAACCGGAAAAAAAACCCTTCGAAAATACATCTAAAAATAAGGTTCTTTATCGCCATTGTCTATTACGAATCTTCCAAATTTTCCAAACTAAAAATTGCTACAAAGTAGACGAAAACGATCTTTGAAGCTCGCTAGGAATAATTGAGCACCGTTGTTTCATACAATCTGTAGACTAGTAGAATGAGGAATAGCCCATGAAACTTGAAATAAATTAAGAACCTTATTCTAGATCTGCATTGCATTTTGTTACAGTGAATCGGCATTTGATTTTGTGTTTCCAATTCAGAGCAATGTTTTCAGTTTCCTCCGTATACATGCAGCAGAATTGTCAAAAAGAAAACGTAAGTAATTCACTATTATACATTTGTATAAATTTTCTTCCTATATCATTTTCTTTTCAATGTAAAGGTTAAATTACCTTCATTAGGCATAACCAATGAGCCTTTGTTACCAGTGACAAACCCGGAATTATTTTTATTCAGAGATACCGCTGAATGACGTCAAAAGAATTGGCAACGACTAATCTAGTGGCGAATAGATGAACGATAAATCAAATTAAGTGTTTAATTATTTATTTTTTTAAGTTCAGATACTTAAAATTATTATAATAAAATTATATATATAAGTTCCTATATTATAATGAAAGTATATATATAAAACTTCATCAACGTCAGAATTCATAGACCCCCAACCCCTTGGATCAGTCTCAATTTGTTATAGAATATTCGAAAAGTTATATCTATTTATATTTCAATTTGAGCTTATTTAGAACAATGCATTCAGCAAAATAAAATTACATTAATTAATTTCGATGCTATATATGTTTTCTGTTTTTTATTATTATATGGTCCAATCCAAAATTTTACTGGAGCTTTGAACTTTTGGATCCTACCAATGAGTAAGAAGGCGTGTGCTAACCACACGCTAACTAGTTGGTGGAATACACGTGGTTCTTGAAGACTGGTTGATGGGTCTATTGGTTTGGTTCGTCCTTTTCACAAATATCTTTTACAAACAAGTTTTCACTGGACTTAGTGATAATACACTAAGTACCAAACAGGAATATTTTAAGAGCAGGCATGTTCATATTGAACACTAACTTTTTAATATTCTCAAAATCCCCACATCAGTAATAGTGGACCCAATTATTATCCGTGAGCACTAAAATGCTTTTCTTTTATATGGAATCTTGCATATCATCACCTACCATACCTAGTAAAATAATTTGCATATTGATGATCATTTACCAAATCAATTAATTAAATAAAATCAAAACAAAACAAAACAAAACAAAAAATGAAATTAATTTAAACCCTCTTTACACATTCTCCTCTATATATAACCCCTCAATTGTCATAGACTTGGCACTTCATTGCATATTCCAAAAGAGGTTGTATTTACATTGTATAGTTTTAACATATTGAGTGTCCAACAAAATGGCTGAGAACACATATAATGACTTGGAGAAGCAGAAATTGCTTCTTGAAGAGCATGAAGAGAAACACTTCATGTCTAGTGAGGTTGTGCGCGACATTATTATCGGTGATTTAGCTTTAAGTGCTTATCAGTATATCCGAACGAATGTGCAGGTATCTTGCAGCCAAAAGTGAAGCCGATCACTATGAGAAAGAACTTAAAAGAGAACAAGAAGAGATCAACAGTGTCCCTGATATAGGTTTTCATCCTCTCTTTTCTTATTTCTTCATTTTCTTTTTCCCTATCTCCTGCTCTTAATATAGCAATTAATGCTTACATTAAAGGGAACTCTGTGCTTAAAATGCAGAGGCTGCTGAATGTGGAGAAATCTTAACACAGTATGGAGTGGAGCCTCGTGAGTATGAGCCTGTAGTTAATGCTCTACGCAGAAACCATCAACACTGGCTCGATTTCATGATGAAGTACATTAATTTATACAACCCATTTCGTATTTACCATTACTGTTTTGGTCCAACGTTATAAAGTACTAAACAAGAACTACAAATTAACGTTGTTAATGCAGGTTTGAACTTGGATTAGAGAAACCAGACCCAATGAGAGCCCTACAAAGTGCATTTACAATTGCAGTTTCGTACATTATTGGTGGATTAGTACCCCTCTCACCATACATGATCATGCCACTAGCCAAGGACGCTGTGATTGCCTCTGTTGTGATCACAATTTTGGCATTGTTAATTTTTGGTTTTGTAAAGGGTTACTTTACTGGTAATAAACCCTTCAAAAGTGCCATCCAAACTGCCTTCATTGGTGCTGTGGCTTCTGCTGCTGCTTATTCAGTAGCTAAGCTTTTCAGAGATTGAAAATGTCTTGATTCTCTACATCTTTTTCTTGCTGCCGAATTGTAATTCTTGATCTTTTTGCCTTGCATGGCATAATCATGTTTGTATCTCTATTTTCTTGTATCTATTGTTTGATGCAGTTATGGTAGTCAAGTATTTTCAAGTAATATTTTTTAGTTTTGCTCTGTTGTTGATTCCATGCTGCATCATATTTTCAACAGGAGCAAACCATCAAAATCCAATTGAAAACTCTCAAATCTTTATGCACTATTCATCAAATATTCTGAATAAACAGTCGACCAAATTGCTCTATTTATAAATGCATATAAAAGATAATAAAATTTCTCTTAGTATATAACGAAGCCAGTTGTCGTCTATCAGCAATACTATAATACGTTGCCGCTCCATTTGAGATTGTGATTTGAAAAAGCACTATTTACAAACAATGTCGGATCCAGAAATCTCTGCGCGTGGGGGCAGACTTACATTGACTAAAATAAAAATTTTTTACAACAAAAAATATACCGATATCGATATATAATCCATATTTTGAAAAAGATTCAAAATGAGTTTGTTGTCAATAATTTTAAATATAGAAGGGTATAATATAGAGGTACTCGTGGCAGCCGTGGGAGCGGCCGCCCACACCCACTCCCACGTGTATCCGCCATTGTTTACAAATCATGATTGATAAACGATGTTTCATAAAAGTTTTTTTTATATAAATATGAAGAATTGTTTGTTAAAAGTGTGATAAGTGATTAAAAGATTTGGCGAGTGGTTTTTATTTTGTGGTGAGAAAAACAAAACATCAAATCTTTGCTATGTTTGGTGTTGTGGTTTAAAAAAAATCTATTAACAAACGATAATTGATAAGCAATGTTTTAAAAAAGTTTTTTTTTTAAATGTGAAAAATTAGTTAGTTTTTTTTATGAAAGGTTGGAGGCGAATGAATTAGTAGTGCACCGTGGCATCCTAACTAAGTTGGCACCCCATTAGCACCTACATCACTTTCCCGAGGTATTATTAATAAGAAAAGAAAGTCAATACAAGTAGTTCAACAATGAGGATGGAGGCTACATGAAGCGATAGCACTCCCTACAAGAGTAATCATCATAGACTAGACTATTACAGAAATCTGGAAAGCTAGTCCACTAATGGAAACAAGTATGCTTGACATCATAATTAGCAAGCGCATCAGCCACTCGATTACCCTCTCTATAAATATAAGAAACAACCAGTGTAATACCAGAGAGTTGACATAAGCAATCAGACCACTCTAGGCTAGAACACCAAGGCACCTCTGGGGATCGTGTTTTAAGCATATGAACCACAAAAGAATAATCACTTTCAAGCCATAAATTATTCCATCCACATTCAACAACTTTCCTAATGGCAAACATAGCAGCTTTTAGTTCGGTAACAAAGGCAAAAGACTCACCAGTGGAAAAGGCAAAAGCTCCCTTAGAAAAACCTCGAGTATTCCTAAAAATTCCACCTGCGCCTGAAGGACCCAGAGCACCAAAGGCTGAGCCATCCGTATTTACTTTGACCCAGTTGACTGGCGGGTGCCACCACACCACAGAGATGATTTTGGGAGTTGTCCTAGGAATTCCAACAATTCCTAAATTACAAAACAGTTTTAACTCGTCCTGCGTATCATTCATAGTACCCATTCAGAATATATATGCTTCCTTAATGCACTTCCACAATAAACGCAACAGATTATAAACAGAGACTATCTGATTATTGAAAATAGTATTATTTTGCGTTGTCCAAAGAATCCAGACAGCACTGACAATTGTAGCATTCCATAAAATCTTTGACTGGGAACTCAACTGAATAGATATGGCATCTAGAATAAGAGAACGAAAATCCCCAGTACAATTCTCCCGAACCCCAAATAGAGAGGAAATAACCAACCAGAGTTGTTTACTAACCTGACAAGTGACCAACAAATGAGAAAGAGTTTCGCAGCTATCCTTGCAAAAACAACATCTAGACGGAAAACAGAACCCTTTCTGGGAGAGTTTATCATCTGTCGGGAGATAACCCAAAAACGCCCTCCATACAACAGTGGACCACGAAGGTGGAATAAATTTTCTCCACAAGAACTTGTTAACAGGGGCCAAGTTCCTGTAGCCATTTAGCCAACTATAGAAACTCTTAACAGTGAATTGACCATTAGTAAAATACTGCCAGATGCAGACATCAGTTGATTCCTTCAGAAAATGTACCTCTTCCACAACGTGTTTGGCATCTGCCCTCAAGGAAGGGGGAAGAGACCAACTTCCGTACAGAACAAACTCTTGAACACTATTAGATAAATTTCTGAGTTGTGAATCCGTGAGAGCAAGCCACTGTGCAATAGTTGGTTGCAACCATTGCCCCATCCAGAAATTCAAAGGTGAAGTCTCTGTAATTAACCAATATGAACGCTCCATTAACACCTGTTTCAATGATGACCAAATAGAAGAGCAAAAGTAATTCATCCAAGGAATGCTCGAAGGGAGCAAAAACCTAGCCTCTATCATCCTTAGAATAGTGCTTGACCGAGTCAAAAAGCGCCACCCAATCCCTCCTAACATAGCTTCATTAAGCAACTCAATGTCTTTTAGGCCAATACCCCCTCCAAAATCGAAGTACAACATATTGACCAATGGACCTTTATAAGCTTTTTCTTTGTGGTAGAACCCGTCCATACAAAATTTTTGGTCTGCCTGTTAAGCATACTAAGAAGTTGTTTAGGCCATCTGTAGATTGCAAATGACTGCAATAAAGAACTTTGTATGACAGAAGTAACCAAAGCAACCCGCTCAACCATAGAAAGAGAGGCTCATTTCCAAGCACTGAACTTACTAACAATTCGGTCTGTCGACGACTGCAAATATTTCTTCCTAGGGGTTTCGTAAAAAAGAGGAACACCCAAATAAGTTAAAGGAACTGTTGCCTTCTGGAGATTACTCCCAGCAATCATGCTTTGCACCCGACGTGAAGTAACTGCTTTTCCAAAGAAAATGTTAGATTTAGCCCAGTTAACCACTTGACCAGACATCCCTCCATAAATTTCAAACATTTCAAAAATTGCTCGCATATTTTTCATAGAGGCTTTAGCAAAGAGTAGGACATCATCTGCATAAAAAAGGTGAGTGGCAAACCTGGTTCCCTTAGCATAGTCCATGGGCAGCAACGTACCATTGTTAACAAGAGCTGAGATTTACCGGCTTAAAAAATCCTCTGCAAGATAGAACAAAAGATGCGAGAGAGGATCACCCTGTTGAACTCCTTGTGAGCAACCAAAATAGCCCTGACTTTACCCATTGACAGAAATTGATAAACGCGCAGTAGAGAACAATTCAAGAATGTAATCTCAAAACTACAAAGAGAACCTCAAAGCATCCAAAACCTCAAATAAAAAGGTCCAATTCATAGTGTCAAATGCTTTTCTAATATCAATTTTTAACGCCATATTACCTCCAAAGCATTTTTTGTTAAGTAAATT
>CAODLS011984820.1:0-10112 GCA_948243855.1 Flueggea neowawraea
TCTTTATTGGATTTAACATCTCTTTGCGGCATTAATCCATCAAGTTCGTTTTGGTCCAAATGGGTCTAAAGTTCGGATTTTTGAATGATTCTGAGTTAATTGATGCTAAGGGTTGTTAGATTAGAGTTCATTGAGGTTAAAGAAACATGTTTGGAGCCTTGAATCTACAGATTTGATGAGTTATTGTGTTGGGTAGGGTTAGGTTCGATTTTGATGATTTTCGTGATGATTTGGAGTTTGTTTGATGAGATTGATTGTAGATTAATGATTCTGAAGGTGTTTAGGAGCAATGCGGATGATTGGTTACATCGGGTATTGATCGAATCAAAAATTCAGTAATTTTGAGAATGAAACTTTATGTTAAGCCATTTTTGTAATTTCTGAAAGTAGAAGTCAGATTTGTAATTTCAGAAACTTAAGCTATAGAAAAGTAATTTTGGAAAAGTTGAGGTATAGATTTGTAATTTCTAGAATTATGGGGACTAACTTATAATTTTACAAGTTAAGGATTAAAGAGTAATTTTTTAGGGTTTAGGGATGAATTTGGGAATTCTAACTTATGGATAACCTCTTGGTAGTTTAAGGATACTTTGAGGACGATATGGAGATTTGCCAAGTCTTGGAACCAATGCGTAATTTTACAGTGGTCAGGGACCAAACTGTAATTTTAAGAAGATTATGGATTTATGATTGATAGTGATGGAATTATATCTGATATATGTTTTCAGCGGTTATGAGGGTCTGCATCTGCATTGCACATCATGCATATGGTATGGCCACAGTACCACATTTTGATATATGTTATGTATGTCTACATTCAGCTTCATGTTTCTACCAGCGAGGCAAGCCACCGGCAAGTAGGGCTTGATTGGCGATTGCACTTGGATTTCTAGGTGAGTGGATAACAGCTTCAGACACATAGGCTATGTCTTGAAACTCCTATTATGTTTTATGATGTATTGAACATGATTATAAAAATGGATTAATCTAAGGATTGGTTAAATGAATAAAATGATTATATGATTTTTATAATCAATCCTATGTTTTATGAAATGGTATATATATATATATCTTTCCTATGATTTTAAATGACGAAATGCATGTCTACTATTTATGCTATGCAAGATTATGATTTTATTTTTATGATACGGGACACATATGCTACAGGGTCGAAGTAACCTTTGGTATACCAATGATATATATATTATGAAATCTCAGCTACCAGGGATGCCGGTAGCCACGTGTTCTGATCCAACACGTGAATTGTTATGATAGTGGTCGAGTCCACATCACCTATGTTATATGGTGTCATGAGCACACCCATTTTATATGGTGTCACGAGCACACCCATGATTATGGCCCCTTATCAAAGCTATATATTTTCACTATGAAACCATGTTTTAAGAATCGAAATAATTATTAAGTACGTTTTCATGCTTGCTAGATGCTTTGCTTGCGAACGATTTCGAAATAACTTTCAAAAAACTATTACTCATAGCATGTATATGTATATGTATACATCTATACTTGCATGTGGTATTTTAAATTGTTTTCAAAACAGTCTTTGTGAGGCACGTATGAGGCGGTCTGGAGTGTTTTTTCCCACTGAGCTCTAAACCCCTTTCTTTTTATGTCTATTGTTGGTTTTATTCTGCAGGTTCACTACTTTTGGTTACGGCAACATTTCCACATTTTGGATACTAGTGAGGTGTCATTTGGTTAGTGACGCTCTTTTGATCGGGCTCTTATGTTTATGATGTTAGAGCTCTACACCGGAAATAATGTCGGGTTATTGGGTTGCATTTATACTTTGATTTTTTTTTATTACGATATTTATATATGTTTTGAATATTTTTATCTATGATATATGTTTATTCTATCGTATGTTTTAAATAATAAATGTTTTGATTAAATAAATATTTTAATTAATTGGATTTGGGTGGTAAGTTATGATCCATGAGGTTTGTGCGAGATGGGCCGGCTTCCATAGATGGTTCGTCTCGTACGTCGATCACGAGCTCGCTACGGGACGTGACAATCCGGATTATGTGATTATTAATAATTAGTTTTCGTTTTTGGTAAATAATATTTATATGGTTTATGAATATCTTCTACAAATTAATTCAATCTCATATTTTAAATATTTATATGGTATATAAATATTCTTTGTAAAACTATTTTTACTCAGTATGTGTGCTAGTTATATATATATGGATTATATATATATATATATATATATATATATGGGGCACCTGTGCTACAGAGAGTAAACATAGCATTTGGTATATCAATGCGTGGTCAAGGCCTGGTTACTAGGGTTTATGGTAGCCGTGTGTCAGGCCAGACACACGTACTCTGTATCAGTTTGGTGATGGAGTTCACCCTATTATTTATTTATCAGTAATTTTAAAGTCCCATATCCACGTTAGCTATACTATTCATGATATATATATTATGTACGATTCTGTTCGCTGTTTCCTTTGGATGTGAACGTTTTCAACATGAGTTTTCGAAATATATTTCAGTATTAGCGTGTATATGTATATACACTTATATTTGCATGCGATATTTTTGAAATATTTTCAAAAATAGTTTTCAGCTGGAGTGTCGTTTATTCACTAGGGATTCTTACCCCTTTTATTATGTTTCTCGTCCATCCTCTCTATCTTATTTTATAGGTTCTCATTTTGGCATTTGACAACTGTCTGACATTCTATACCTAGTAAGGCGTCCATTGACAATGAATGCCCTATTGATTCGGGGTCCTTTTTGTTTTTGGATTGAGCTCTACATCAGAATGTTGTGGGTTACTGGGTCTGATTTTGTTCTTTTGGATTTATACTTATACTTGATATTATGATTTGTTTTGTATAACTTACTATTCGATATTATATATCTACTTATGATTTCAGTATAAAATATTTTATATTTTACAAATGTTTTGATAACGACTTTAATCAATAAGTTGGATAGAATGTATGATCTCTGAGGCTTGTGTGAGATGGGTCGGGCTCCCACAAATGGTCCACCTTGCACGCTGGTCATAGTCCAAAAACGGGTTGTGATATAAGGTGAAAGACAATACTTGTTTATAATTGTCCGATATACTTGAGAATTAAGGATTGTTGTAGTATAACAAAACTCTAATTTGAAAAGCTCAGAATGTTAGAATAAATAATCAAATGCAATCTCATCATCATCAAAGCTTTCATGTTTCCTAGAAATATGATCATACAATTGACCTTGAGGTGTACCCCATTTGCCAAAAGTGAATGCATATTTATGATTTCCTAGTATAAGATTATCACGACCATGACGAGGTCAATTAATCATATAGAGGTTGTAGTCACTTCATAACATGTTGTATTCATTGTTGGAACAAATATTAGTGATAATAATTTGAATAATATTTTCATACCAGATTTATTTTGCTTGGATTGTTTGAAGTAATCTTGTTGTCGGAACCAAACTGCCCATGGACAGTTTGGTTCCAGTCTGACAGGTTTGGTCAGTTCAATTTTGGTTCGATTTTCTCTTTTTTTTTTTCAAAAATTTTGTTTTTAACTGGCTATTTTATTCAGTCAATTTTTTTTGGGTTTGCAAATTCTGTTATTTTCAATAATTAACTATAGTAACAATAATGTATTGTATTCCAAAGATCAATTAAATGTAATGAAATAACAAAATAACTAAATTAAATGTAATGAAAAAGCCTCCTTTTTTTCAATAATTTTTTTATTTGTAAATAGTAATTAAATGTAATGAAATAACAAAATAACTAAATTAAACTATAGTAAAAAATTAGAAAGAATTTTAAAAATGTAATTGTAAAAAATAACTTTGAGAAATATAGAAAACGTAATTGCAATAGTAAAATATATAAATAATTAATAAGAGCAATTTAGAGTAAAATGAAATTTTGAGAGAGTAAGAGTGTAGAAGAGATTGAAATTGAGAGAGAAGAAATTGTGTAAAATTGATAGAAATGTGGTGGGGGTATTTATAGAGTTGAAGAAAAAAGAAAAAAATAAAAAATAATAAAAAATAGGGATATGACTGTTGGTTCTGACGGTCGAATGGCGGTTTGAACTGCCAATTCATACCGGTTCTGAACTAGCAGTTCAACGGTTTTTAGAGGGTTCGAACTGGAACCTAAACTGCGACCCTCCAGTTTTGGTCAGCCGGTTCCCGTTCCGGTTTTGGCCGGTTCAGTTCTGGTCCTGTTCGTCGGTTCACCTTTCAATTTTTACACCTCTAGTTTGAAGTAACTTCTGATTTATTCTTTGTAGTAAATCATAATCTTTGATGTAAATAATAATTTCTTCGGACTTTAACTGTACGGACTGTTGAACCAAAGGTGTTTAACATTTAAATCCCTCTATTTTTTGATGATGAACAAAATGGTGTTTGATACTTAGCTAATTTTTCACCAGTGTCAAAGCCTCACTCGAGTAATCAACATATTCACTTGAGTAATCAAATGCCCAAGAAAATTCGCTCAAGTAAACTAAATATTTCACTTGAGTAATCCATAGGGACTAGAGGCAAAGATCAAGATAGCTCACTTGAGTAATCTCAACAACATCACTTAAGTAACAGGGACTTCCAGAGGCTACTGATTGAAGTCACTCACTTGAGTAAAAAGAATCATCACTCGAGTAATCCATGTCTCAGATCACTCGAGTAACCAAAGGAAGCTCACTCGAGTAATCCATGTGTCATCTCACTCGAGTAATTAGCAAGCTTCACTCGAGTAACTTTTCCAGAGGATCAGTGATGAAAATCATACTCGAGCAACAATATACTTCACTCGAGTAAGTCAATCGAGCAGTAAATATGAAGACCATCATCTCACTTGATTAATAAGTTGAAGTCACTCGAGCAATAACATAAAGACAAAAAGTTTATTCCTTGGACTGACAAAATCAGAGTTTAAATTTCAAAGGTTGGTGGTCCCAACGATCAGAAAAACAACTCAATCAAGTAACCCTTATTTCTCCCTCAAGTAACATGTTCTCAGGATCGATTTTCAAGAGCATGCACACTCGAGTAACTCCATCAGCTCACTCGAATAATATACTATTTTAGAGCATTAAATGCAAGGTTGCTCTATCTCATAATGACTATATTCAATACTCCAATGACTAGTACAACTTGAAAAGCTATAAGTAGACCCAAGACACTTCAGAGAATCGGTGAACAACAACTTGCAATCATCTTACAACAACATCAAGCTTTCTCTTGCTCACATTTGCACATTATTCACACATGTCTCAATAGTGACATTCATTTGCAAATTATATGTTTCTTTAGAGTGTTTATTACCGATTTTCGTTTCTCTTCATTAAACACTTCATTGTATTAAAGAGAGAAATAATTTTCTTGTTTGTATTGAAAACAAGGGTTGTATTGTGAGTAGCTTAATCTTGCACTTTCGAAGCAAGAGTTTGTAGAGGTTGCCTTCATCCATTGAAGAAGGAAGTTATAGTGGATTCAAAATTTCAAAGGGAAGCTTGAGAAGTAGACCTGGGCTAAAAGGCCCGAACCACTATAAATATTGGTTTAGATTTCTCTATCCCTTTTTTCTTTACATTTCTTATTTGTGTGAATTGGATTAGTGTTCTTCCTTTGTCTTTTGCTTAGCTTAAATATTTTGATTATAGCAAAAACATTTTAAACCAGTTTTAAAAGTTAGAAATCCAATTCACCCCCCTTTTTGGATTGTCATTTTGGACCTACACGAACTTGTTGCAAATTATTCACCTTTTGCGAGTGGATGTTAAATCAAAGCCTAAAATAACAACCAATGAACTCTTGTAGGCAATGAAAGCAAAAAAAAAATGCTCGCCTTCATTCATAAAAGACGAAAAAAAGAAAGTTGGGAAAGGAAAAGGGATGATCATTTGGCGGACGACTGTGACAAATAGTGCAGTAACTGTTGACTTACAAGAAAGGCTAAAATGTTTGTTGTATACTTCAGAAATGATATTTGACATTGATGTAATATTATACTCATTCCAATGTGATGTCGATGATGATTTGGCGTTCGATCTTGGTGATCGGATGCATTTTGAATTGTTAAGAGTTGAAAAACATTGAGGATGGTTTGGAACGAGTTCAAGAGTGAGAGACGTCAAGTATGGAGGCTCGAAGGGTCAGGACGTACGTTGTTATAAGGGCACGACATACGTTATCTGAAAAATTCGCAAGATGGTCAACGTACGTTAATTTGGATCATGACGTACATTGTGTTTGAAACAGAATCGACTGAATGTGGTTTTGACCCCAACAATGTATGTTGACCCTAGTCAAGACGTACGTTGCCTTTGTGCATAATGCCTTAAAGGCACTCAACAACCCGACCTTTCGTCATTTTCACCTCTATCTCATCTCTCTCACTCAAATCTCTCTCAAATCACTTCAGAACGCTCCCACATTACTCACCCAACTTTCCTAGTCCATTTTTGAGGTAAGAAACATGTCTTTACTTCTAATTAACGTTTGTTTTATGCATTTAATTCGTAGATCAAATTTTTGACAAATTTGAAATGGGTTTCAATTTTTGGATGATTTGTGATGTTCTGATGTTAGAAGATGTTAGAATAGGTTAGAAGGGACTTAAATGAACACGAATCAAGCCTTGAATCAAAGGATTTGATAAATTTTAGCTAGGGTTAAGGTTTGATCCGAATTGGTGACAAGTTGGACGATTTTGAGGTTATTTGGCGTAAGTGACGATATATTTGTGTTCTAGAGGATGATTTGATGTAATGTGGATGGTTTAGCACATCGGGTTTAGAGCGTTTTTGGTTTAGGGACATTTCGTGTAGTCTTTTGTCGCGAGGACCAATTCTCATGTTTGCATGCTTGTGGACTAGTTCTCATATTTACCAAATTAGGGGGCAATTTGATATTTTAAGGGTCTAAGGACTAATTTATAATTTTTGAGAGTTTGAGAGCTCTTTTTGAAATTTTGACTATTTGAAGGACCTAAAAGTAATTTTTAAAAATTTTGAGGATCATTTTGTAATTTTATGAGGGTTGGGGACTAAAATGTAATTTTACAAAATTCAAGGACCCAACTGATTTTTTACGTAGATTTCGATTTTCATGACGAAAGCGATAGATCTTCGACCGAAGTAGGAGTTTCGACGTCATCCTAGGATCTACATTTGCATATCATGCATTTGGTACCGCCACAGTACCAATGTTCGATTCTGATAATTGTGATGTTTGTATCTGTTTCAACTTCCTGTGCTTATCAACAAGATTAGCCACCTACTAATAGTGCTTGACTGGATCCTAGCTTCCAATACCAGGTGAGTAAAATGACAGCTTCGAATACATAGACTGTGTCTCCTAAATTATATGTTTTTGTTGTATTTGCCATTACTCTAAAAATGGAATAATAATGGCTTAACTAATTAATAATCCGGATTATGTGATTATTAATATTCAGTTTTCATTTTTGGTAAAAATATTTATATGGTTTACAAATATTTTCTGTATAAGAACTCAGTTTCAGATATCGAATATTTATATAAGATATATAAATATTTTTTGAAAAATAATTTTTACCTGACATGTGTGCTAGCTATATATATATACACTTATATTTCGGAATGGAGCACTTGTGTTGCATAGGGTAAACGTAGGATTTAGTATACCAATACGCAGTCAATGCCCGATTAATAGGGTTAAAGGTAGTCGTATATCCAGTCAGACACACATACTAGTATCAGTTTGGTGACAGAGTTCACCCTATTATTTATTTATCATTCAGTTTCAGGTCACATATCCACATCAGCTATGTTGTATAAGATATATATATATTATGTACGTTTCTGCCTGTTGTTTTCTTTGGATACGAACGTTTTCAAATGAGTTTCTGAACTATATTTTAGCATTAATGTGTATACGTATATATATACACTTATATTTGCATGTGGTATTTTGAAATAGTTTTCAAAACATTTTTTGTGAGGCTTGGTACCACTCTGGAGTGTCGTTTCCTCACTAGGGATTCTTACCCCTTTTCTTAGTTTCTTGTCGATATTTCTTATTTCATTTCATAGGTTCTCATTTTAGCATTCGACAATCGTTTGACATCCTTGCACCTAGTGAGGAATTCCATTGACAGTGAGTGCCCTCTTGGTTCAAGCTTATTTGTTTTTTTAGAGCTCTAAATCGGGATACTGTTGGGTTATCAGATCTGATTTTTCCCTTTTGGATTTATATTTATATTCTGATATTATGATTTGTTTTGTATAACTTATTATTATATTTATACATATCATTTCAGTATAAAATGTTTTGATATCGGTTTTAATTAATAAATTGGTATAAAATGTATGTTCTCCGAGACTTGTGTAAGATGAGATGGGTCGGGCTCCCACAGACAGTCCGCCCTGCACGCCTGTCATAATCCTAAAACGGTTCGTGACAATTGGAATCATAGGTAATATAAATATGAATAACTAACATATAATTTTTTTTTTAAAACAATAAAAATATGAAAAATTTGACATGATTTACAATTTTTTACATTTTTAGAGCAAATGGTACACATTTTCCATATTTTCTTAATTAATTTCCTATAATATTGTACTCTTGTTTAAAAAAACTATACTTATGTTTAACTTTTCTTTTTATTGTTTTGCTATCTTCAATATTTCCAAAGTTTTAGCAAACATTAACCTTCATAATATGTTTATGTGCTGTGACAATTTTTTTGGGTAAAATATTTTTACTGCATAACATTATATAATTTAATATTTACCAAAGTATCCCTTTATCTTTGCACCCAAAGTTCTCAAATCTACTTATTGTGCTCGTGTCTTCTTTGTCCGAATCCCAATATACTGCTCGTGTCTTCTTTGTTTACTCTTTTTTATTCTTTTTTTGGGTTTAACCTACATTTTCCTGTACTTTTCTTATCTTCTATTCTCATTCTCCCCATGTTTTCTAATTCATGTTATTCCCTTATTTGCTCTCACTCTCTCTATGGTTTCTTGATTTATGTTTTGCTTCCTCATTTTCTTTAAGCAGCTGCTCCTACATTCACTTCATCAGTCTTTTTGTACTCTTTAATTTTTGTTTTTTTTTTAATTTTTCTACAATTAATTTTCATTCTGCATTTCTCCATTACTTATGTGTTTTAGAAGTAAACATTGACAGTGTTTATTCTTATTATTATATTCACTTTTATATTGGATTTTTACTGCAAACTCTATAGTCTCTCTTTTACAAGTCCACATTGATAGATTTGCATGCCATTTCTTTTGCTCGACTCAAGTTGCTCTCCTTACAATCCAAGTATGTGCATGTGATTATAGTTTATTTCACTCTTAAGAAATGTTTTTAAATTTTAACATTCTGATTATTCCCTTTTTACTAACATTTTTTGTTTTGTCAGTTATAGATATTTTATTCCAACAAACAACAGCCAATAAACATTTATTGTTAGGAATTTCTTGTTTGTTTTATTCTACAGATTTACTAATTTTAAAAGCCATAATTTTAATTTTCACGTCTACATCAATTTATTTTTTTTTAAAGTCAATTCACTTGCTCTTGGATTTTCACATTCAATCTTTTTGATATTATCATGTTGAACAACACTTCTTATAAAATTTTGTTTGTCTTATTTGTTTTCAATGTTAAAGTTGTATATTATTTTCTTATTTATTTGTATTATTTTTTCCGATAGTTATTTTTCTATTGTTTACTTTACCACTTTCCATTTTCTATTGTTTACTTTACCACTTTCCATTCCATTTGAGTTTTTAATTCTTAAATTAAAATAACAACAGCTAATACTTTAATCTTTGGAAGGTGGTTACTGAGGTGGCAAAATCTTCTAGTATTATAAGACCAGTGTTGTCTCCATAATATTAAAAGTTGCTTCCTTATATAAGTTGTTTAGTTACCCATCTTTCACTCTTTATCATTTATGACTTGTCTCACTTCTGAAATTATAAATTTCTCAATCCCGTTAGTTAAATATTTCCCTACTTTTCACACATTACATTACATATTAAACAATTAAGTCATCTTTCAATAGCCAATTGTAATATTAAAATTATTTTGTTGTAATCTTTCAGAATTTGCTT
>CAODLS011984850.1:0-12371 GCA_948243855.1 Flueggea neowawraea
ATTGGCTGCATAAGACAACAACAAAAGATTCCACAAAAGATTCCCAACATTTTTCCTACCCAAACCCACATCTCTCAAGAACTCACCCATCCTGTAGAACTTTCTTTCCCTTATATAAGCAAATGACATACCTCTAATTGCTTCTTTCTCTATGAGATATCTAGACCTCTTAAGCCGGGCATAAGCAGCCTCCATCTCACTCAATGAGCCATGCAAGCTATACTATGTAACAAAGGAATTTTCAACGACAGCGTCAACTGGGAAACCCCTAGAGACCATCTTCTCCATAGCATTCTCCATCAAGTCAAGCTGTCCACACTTTCCAAACCAATAAATAGCCGATGAATAAATTTGAGGTGATAAATCGAAATTCTTAGTACTTGCATCATCTAAAATTTTGACTATTTCATAAAGAAATCCAATCTTTCCATAAGCATCAATCAATTGCAAAACAACTTCACTACTGGGAGCAAAAGAAGAGTTTAACATTTTCACCCATATGGCCTGTGCTTGAGGCAAAAGCCCATTGGCAGCAAAGCAAAGCATAATGGCCGAAAGCGTAGAGTTGTCGAGTATAAAACCTTGATCTTTCATCTCTATCAGAAGCTCCTGAGCTAAAAGAGGCTCTCTTTTTCTTCCAAACCTTTCAACTAACGACTTAAAATAATTACTAAACAGATTCAAATCCTGCTTGCATTGCTTGACCATCTTTCCTAAGCACAGTGATTTGAGATATTATAAGAAAAATAGAAAAAATGAAACATTTTATGAACGAATATGGAGAATTCGAAGCATACTCGGCGTGCCAAAGCTCTATGAGAGGGATCTCTCTTGCGAGAAACAGTTCCATAAAAAGGTGCCTCCGATTGTGAGACCCGGGAAGAAAGTGAGGACCTGGAGTTCTTGTTATAACCGGAGCTGTTTTCATTTTTTCGTTGCGGAGCTGTGGCAGGTTCTTGCTTCTAGTTGCGATTCTGTGCTATCCTTTCTTTTATTTTTCTCTTCTTCCGTTTGTTTTTCGAGTGGGTTGGGTTTTTGGGTTAATTTTATCACGCTCATCCAGTTTAATTTAGTCATTAAAATAAAAAATTATTTAAAATATTTATTCAATTTTATTTAAAAATTTAAAATAATCAATCTACTATTTTTTATTATTAAAGTTTAAAATAAATTGACATATCATCAATTTTTTACACATTATCATGTCATACGAATAAGAATAAAAATGTAAGTTATATTAAGAAAAAACTCAGTTGCATCCGGTTATTTCTTTTTTCTCTTTTTATTTTTGTAACAGTTTTGATATTTAATTTAGCTTTTTTGGAAGTTATCATATTTAAAAAAATAATAGAATAATTGTCTGAAACAAAATTAAGTAATCGTTCTGAATAATTTTTTTTTATTTTAGTGACCAAATTTAATTGAGTCACAAAATTCAATAGTTATGCATAAATTTAACTTGGTTTTTCGTTTATAATAGCCTGGTTTCAGGTTTATTGGGTTTTCTAATGTTTTGGTTATTTGTAATATGCGATTAGACGATAGATCATTTAATCGGGTGTAAATGTCCTTGAACTACTGGTCGTTTGGTAGAAGATCTTGGAAAATGAAGCTTTACTTAATGAAATGGAAAATGAAAAAAAAACTAGTTCATGGAGATGAATATTCCACTTAAGAAAAATAATTAAAGGAATAGAGATGCGAATTTTATTTGGTAGACATAGGATGTATGGGTGACGTTATTTGGTCTGGATGTTGCAGCAGCATGTATCTTTATCAATGCATCCGCCATTGACAAACCCTATTTGCTGATTCACACATTCTTCAACACATGCTAGTTTGTAGCAGTTCACAATGTCTATGGCTCCACCACTACAGACTGACGTTGCCTCCGCTGCCATTTTCATTCCACCTATTTCATTTTACAAATGAGATTATCATTTATAACATGAACTGAAATTAACCGAAAAAAAATAAGAAGAATGAATTAATTAATTACCGAATGAAAATGCTACTAGCAACAAAAGAAGTGAACAAAGATGCAAGCTTTTCATCTTCGGACGTCAAAACAAATTTAAGGGCTTCAAACTCCAGTTTCCTCACCGCGATCACTGCCTCTAGCTGTGTCCGTAAAACATTATATGCGTCCCTAATTTTATATTCACAAATTGGTGCATTTACTGTCATGCTTATTTTAGTTATTTTGACCAACTCATTAATTAAAAGATTTGGTTCAGATTAATTACCATTTTGAGAGGCAAATCCTCCTTGCTATTTCTAATTGAATATTAATTATTACGACAGCTCACTTATTTTTTGACCAATGAACTTGTCACTCATTAATATTAAAATTAACTCTAATACTATGTTATAAGGGATCATGAGCTCAAATTCCCACATAAAATAATTTATCAAAACAAATTGTTCAAAAACTGTTTTTCGTTTGCTTTCACGAATATGAGTCAATGATGACACCCTGCAAAGGGATTGAAAATATCGTTAAATTGCTGTATGAATATATATTTAAATTTACAAATATATAAATCGTATACAATAAATCCCACCATTAATTATCAAAGCTATATATTATAAAACAGATCACCATTGAACTTGTAATTTATTGATACTAATTATCAAAAGAAATTTATTAATATTAAAGTTGTCTTTACTACCAGCTGATTAAAAAATTAATTTTCACTTAGAATAAAATGAATTTTGAAAATTTATTAAGTTCATATAGTACTGTATATGAATTTTTTTTTTGAAAAAAAGGAGACCAACCCACCGTTACACCAACTCAGCTAGACTTAACTATGAGAAGTGATAATCCGTTTAAAATAGCTCAATTAGGTTGACATGATCTAAACGAGATGAGATAGATCAATGAAATTGATTTCAATCATCCATCGTGAATGGTTAACTAACATTATTAAAAAGGTCCTACTTTTCTATTCGTATGAAATCACGAAAAAAAAAAAGGAAACCACAAAAATCAAACTTTAAATATTACTTTTAAGCTCAATTAAGTTGGCATGCTCTAAACGAGATGAGATAGATCAATGAAATTGATTTCAATCATCCATCGTGAATGGTTAACTAACATTATTAAAAAGGTCCTACTTTTCTATTCGTATGAAATAGCCAAAAAAAAAAAAGGAAACCACAAAAATCAAACCTTAAATATTTCAATGGTACATACATTCGAATTCATAACTTGTATAGTCCACCAACTAAGCTTTGATGTTGGTGGTGAGTTCTGACGCTTGTTTAATTTGTTTGTAAGTTGTACGTATGTAACTTATGCCAACTACTCCATAAATAAGATTAACAACTACCTTGACATTATTACTGTAGTGTTATGCTGCCATATCATATAAAAGTTGAGGTTAAGGGTCGCTTATAAGCAGCTTCCTCTCTGAAATTACTGAGGTGTCTTTTCAAGGATAAAATCGTAAGCGCCCTTGAGCTTAGCGGACAATATCTCAGTGAATGGGCCTAGCACATGGACATGGTCCACAACAATTGGCGCCGTCTGTGGGAACCCGAGCTAAAAGCTATCAAACTAGAAAGCCAAGTTCTCAAACCCTTTAGTCTCGACTAGAGGACTATTGTAGTGACATGCTCCCACATCGCTTAGGAGGTGAGGCCAAGAGTCGCTTATAAGCACCTTCCTCTCTCAAACCACTGAGGCGCATTTTTAGGGACCAAACTGTAAGGGCCCATGAGCCCAGAGCAGACAATACCTTAGTGGATGGGCCTAGCGCGCGGACATGGTCCACAACAATTGGTGTCGTCTGTGAGAACCCAAACTAAAAGTCATCGAGCTAAAAAGCCCAGTTCTTATGCCCCTTAGCCTCGATTAGGGGGCTATTGTAGTGTCATACTTCCACATCACCTAGGAGTCGAGGCCAAGGGTTACTTATAAGTACCTTCATCTCTTAAACCACTAAGGCGTTTTTTCAAGAATAAAACCGTGATGGCCCGTGAGCCCATAGCGGACAATACCTCAGTGGATGGACCTAGCGCATAGACATGGTCCATAACAATTGTAATGTCATGCTCCCACATCGCCTAGGAGTCGAGGCCAATGATCGCTTGTAAGAACCTTCCTCTCTCAAATCACTAAGGCATCTTTTCAGGGATAAAACTGTTAGGGTCTGTAAGCCTAAAGCTGACAATACTTCAGTGGATGGGCCTAGTACGTGGACATGGTCCACAACAATTGGCGTCGTTTGTGGGAACTCGAGCTAAAAGCTATCGAGCTAGAAAGCCAAGTTTCCAAGCCCTTTAGCCTCGACTAGGGTGCTATTATAGTGACATGCTCCCACATCGTCTAAGATTCGAGGTCAATGATCGCTTATAAGTACATTTCTCTCTCAAACCACTGAGATGCTTTTTCAGGGACGAAACCATGATGGCCTGTATACACAGAACGAACAATATCTCAGTGAATAGACCTAGTGCACGAATATGTCCGCAACAATTACATATATAGTGAAGTCAGGAGAATGGCCGATGAGTAAATGACTCGCAAATGATGTTGAAAAAATTGGTGATTGTTGAGACGAGAGGGGCACCTTCAATTTTGAAGGGATACTAGTTTTGTATAGACAATGATTAACCATGGAGTGTTGCTTTTTGAGGTATCACGTATGATGCCAGCCACTTCTACTCGCCTTTGTTTCTGTGGTCAAACTTATTGTAGTAGGCCATGCAAGCATGATTTTGGTGACTCATCACCACTACTTCTCTGATTTGTAGAATATAAGAACCGGACGCACTACCTTCGAATAATCTCATTTATTTGCTACATTCATGAGGCTGTCCCTCTCAACCCAGCTGGATTTTCGAACCAAACCACTGTATACATGATGTATACTAATTTCTCTCTCTTACCAATCTTAAGTCTGCTTCAAATTATGGATCACAATTGTCGCATTCAAATATCAATTAAATATCTCTTGCTAGATTTAGCTTTTGTGTGGTTCATAATTCTTTGTATTATTAACTATACACACGCACACACACAGAGTTTAGGAATAGGTCTCTCTAGATTTTTTTTGTTGGTCTTTGCAAAGCAAAAGGAATATAATCAGGTAGATATATATGGGAAAAGAAAAAACAAGCTGAGGTGTACATATATAGGGAGAATTTATAGCAGTAGCATCTTGCCAGGCGGTTCATTGTTTTGTTAATTATATGTATTGGTCATCAACTGTGATATGTATCCCACTTAGCTAATTAGCTTCACACACACAGACCACCCAATACAGTAACATATAGTCTCTCTCTCTCATCATTGCCCTCCAAACCATGGATATTATCAATTTTAATAGGCATATTTATTCTATGATACTACAAAATAGAGAACACAATATTTGTGATATGTATCAAAATAAAATTATTAAGGGGTTTGTTTTCTTTGAGGAAATCCTGCCAAATATTCAATTATGTTTTTTTTCTTCTCTACGAATATTTTATTTAAAACCAGCACTTGGGGTTGTTGGTGATCTAGACAAATTACTATTTAAATAAAAAAATGCCCACATATAATAATTCGACAAGCTTAGATTAGCTAATAATCGTAGGTTACCAACCCACTAACCATCTATTAAATATAGGTATGCACGTAAGCAAGTTAGTGAAGCAAGAATTAGTGAGCCACTAGTGTAAGGCCCCGGGTGATGCTCCAGATACTATTAATATATTTTAATTTTCTTATAAATATTTAAAATTTATAATTTAAATTGTAAAATTAAAATAAAATAATATAATTGTGAATCTCACATTAAATTTTGAATTTTTTAATATAATTTACAAAATTCAATTTTTAATATAGTTTGAAGAATTATTTTTTTTAACATATCAAAGTCTTCAATCCATATCTACTTTTAACTCTTGAAATTACTCAGGGTGAAAAAATAAATTGAGGCAATTATAAATCAATATGCTCTAATATTTTTTTATTCTTTGCGATTTGGATTCTTAGGGTATTAAACGATAGATGTTTTATTATTGTCATATGAGCATGTGACTTACAAGAGGTATATTCAAATAAAAAATAATGATACAAATTGAACACCCATAATTGTGGTGTTGAGCATCTAGTACATAAAACTGATTCAACACTTGCTCCAATCATTAATCAAATACTGTGAGATTTTCTCCTATAGTTTATATAAATATTTAAAAGTTAGCATAATGAATGAAATTAACATAAAATAATTTTAAAAAAATAGCATCAAAAAGATATTGTTGTTAAGTTAAATTCATTTAAAAAATACTAAATTAAATATAATAGATTTGATCAAAAACTTAGATTTAATAAATCAAAATTACTCACATTATTGTAATTGAAAACATTAACATTTATAATTATTTTTTACCCTTAAAATTTGTTAGCATATCTTTGTCAATCTTTTATCTTTCTTTACTATATTTTTAAACCCCTTAACTTCAACAACTAATATTTCAATAATCAATTTAACGAATATTGCTAATAAACTCGATATCAAACTAAAAAAATATGAATGTTTGTCATTTTAATCTTTTGTATATAATTTTGTAGATCTGTTTAACAGTAATTTTTGCTGAGATTGAAGACTTGCAACATGATAAAAAAAACTTAAGTGACTTAATTAATATAGCGTGTCAAGAAAATGGCCAAACGATGTATTAAACCAATTATAATTTATTGCATAATCGATAAAATTTTATATAGTGAAGGAGTAATTATTAAAAAATATTAATAAAGTAAAAAGTTGATTTTCCATAAACTAAAATTATTTATTCATCTCTAATTGAAATATTAACAAATTCAATAACCAAAACACACTTTACAATGACAGTCAAATTGATTGTAAATTTATTAGTTCATAATACCAATTCTAAAAATTGCACTTATTTATGACAATTAATTTTTAGGGACATTCGATAGATCAAAATTAATAAAAAAAGATCGATATATATGATTAGATAAAAACAATAGCAATAATACAGAAAATAATATAAATAATTTTTTAAAAAATATACATTGTTATGGTGAATATTGAACAATATGTATACATATAGTATTTGTTTTTAAAATGTGCAATGGAAGTTTATTTAAAAAAAATAGATTCATTCTTATATTTTAAATTTTTATTTTATATTTTATTAATTACCATATAAATTGGTTAATTGATATAAATGTCTAATGTAAACATATTTATTATTGTTTTTATGACACATCTTTGTATGATACATGTTACGTTAGTAAGACGCCAAATATTTAGACTGACACATGTAACATTTCAACGTATGTATTCTACTTTATATTAATATATAGATTAGAAGGGCATTAATGTGAATCCAATTATATAATAGTAACACAAAGGGTCAACAAAGCAGGGGCACAATTAATTATTCCCAAAATACAAATTGTAGGTCATCTGTACCCACTAGAAAAATAAAGGCCTAATACATGTGAACCCCTAACTTGTATTAAACATGCAACCTTCCGCTTGAGCTTTGCGAATGCTTATCCACCCCTTGAACTTGGAAAATGGCAACACAAACTCCCTGAACTTGCAAAAATTGAATTAACTAATCCTCTTTACGCATTCTTTTAGTCACAATAATAGAAAGTGAGTTTCACACGTATGACGTGGAACAAATTGTTGTCAGCGTGTCCAAAAAATCCCACGTGTGTAAAATTTTTAAGCCAAGTCAGCTGCAAATCACAACAAAGCCAAACTCATCTCTCTCTTGTTCAAGCCAAACGAAAATCACCTTCAACCAAAACAAACCAAACCAAACCAAATCAAACTGGCCAACCCAACCACCCAGTCTTCTTTCTCATTTTTTTCTCTCTCTCCCCTCTCTGTTAGAAGATAAACTTGAATTAAATAATTATTAATGGTGTGATAAAATATAGTATGTGAAAGGTTATTTTGGTTCAATATTTTTAGTATCTCTAGAGCATCTATTTAATTTTTAGTTTTCTATTAGCTATAAATATTCATAGTTTCCTATCAATCCAATATTTTTAGCACTTCATTCTTTTAGTATTCTTTCAATTTCCTCTTCTTCTTGCCAACAAATTGGTATCAGAGATAAAAAAAATGATGAATGGAGGCATGTTTTCCTTTCAATTTCCCAAACTCACCAAAGAAAACTATGATAATTGGTGTATTTGGATGAAAGCCTTGCTAAGATCGCAAGATGTATGGGAAATTGTAGAGAAAGGATATGAACAACCAACAAATGAATAATTCATGGAAGGGATGAGTCAAGCCCAGAAGAATGCATTTCAGAAGGCCAGAAAGCAAAATCAACAGGCTTTAATGTTGATTCATATGTGCCTGGACGAAACCAAGTTTCAAAAGGTTTCCTGTGCAACAAGTGCCAAGCAAGTATGGGGAATACTGACAAATTCCTTTAAAGGAGTTGATCAGGTGATAAAAGTTCGTCTTCAGATATTGAGAGCAAAATTTGAAGAACTCAAGATGAAAAGTTCAGAATCAATTTCAGATTATTTTTCCAGAGTGTTGGCGGTCGTCAATCAAATACACAGATGTGGAGAAAAGCTTGAAGATGTTCAGGTAATTAAAAAAAATTATGTTCTCTTGATCCTAAGTTCAATTATATTGTTGTGGCTATTGAAGAATCAAAAGATCTAGACAAAATGATGATTGATCAACTCATGGGTTCTCTACAAGCCCGAGAAGAAATGATGAATGAGAAGGAGC
Organism: Flueggea neowawraea; assembly: GCA_948243855.1. Lineage (NCBI taxonomy): Eukaryota > Viridiplantae > Streptophyta > Magnoliopsida > Malpighiales > Phyllanthaceae > Flueggea > Flueggea neowawraea. The sequence continues at coordinate 8,730 of CAODLS011984850.1, forward strand.
CATAAGAACAAGTTCTTCTCTCAAAGTTGTCCTTGAAAGACAAAGAGAAAGTTGACAGCAATGAAGAATTTAAGTTTAGAAGAGGAAGAGGCAGAGGTGCTAGAAGACGACGTGGAGATTATTATGGCAGAGGAAGATAAGGCAAATTTGTTAGAAACTTCAACAACTCATAAGATTCAAATCTAAAGAAGTTTTTAACAATTCAAAGACAGATTTTTAAAGGACGTAGCAGAGGAACTTGGCGTAGAGGAAGTGGGCGAAAAACTGATGTGCAGTGTTATAGTTGTGAAAAATATGGTCATTTTGCTTCAGAATGCAGAAAAGCTGGAGTTGAAGAAGATAAGGCTTATTGTGCACAACAGGAAGGAGAAGAATCAGTTGTCCTTTTGATAAGCCATGAAGAAAAAGATCAAGAAGCTTGGTTTTTGGATACTGAAGCAAGCAATCACATGACAACAAGAAATATTTATTTGTTTCTTTGAATGAGACTTTCAAAAAAAGTATTTCCTTTGGAGATGGAAGGAAGGTGATTGTTGAAAGAATTGGTAATATTCTAGTTCTGGCCAAAGATGGTTCTCATCAATTTAGTTCTCAAGTATATTATGTGTCTGCACTTAAATCAAACATTTTGAGTTTAGGCCAACTTTTGGAAAAAAAGATATGATGTTCAATTGAAACATGGTGGTTTGACAATCAGAGATTCCAAAGATAAACTTATTGTGAAGGTGAAGATGTCAAAGAATCGAATATTCTCTCTTCTGTTGTGATGTGATAGTGCCAAGTGTCTAAAGACCTGCATCAAGTTTTTCTTGGCTATGGCATCAGTGTATGGGTCATTTGAATTTCAGAAGTCTAAAGTAAGTGGTGACAGAAAGTATGGTACATGGTCTGCCTTACATTGATTATCTAGACCAGATTTGTGAAGGATGCTTCTACGGCAAACATTTCAAAAATAGTTTTCCAAATGAGTCTTTATCAAGATCAACAAAACCACTTCAACTTGTGCATGTTGATATCTGTGGTCCTATTAATCCACACTCTCTTGGTAAGAACAAATATTTCTTACTATTTATTGACGATTTCAGCCTCAAAACTTGGGTTTATTTTCTGAAGGAAAAGTTTGGAGCTTTGGATGTGTTTAAAAAGTTCAAAGTACTGGTAGAAAATGAAAGTGGTTTTTTTATTAAAGCCTTGAGGACTGATAGAAGTGGAGAATTCACTTCTAAACAATTTGATGATTTTTGTGAGGCTAATGGCATTCAAAGATTTTTTACTGTTCCAAGGTCACTATAGCAGAATAAGGTTGTTGAATGGAAGAATAGAAGCATTCTTGATATGACTAAAAGAATGTTGAAGAGCAAAAATATGCCGAAAGAGTTTTGGGCAGAAGTTGTTGCTTGTTCTGTCTATTTGTCTAATAGGTGTACTACCAAAAGCCTGCAGAAGTTAACACCTCAATAAGCCTGGAGTGGAAGAAAGCCAACTCTCTCACATTTAAGTGTCTTTGGTTGTGTAGCTTGCAATCATATTCCTGATGAATCAAGAGTTAAACTAGATGATAAAAGTGAGAAGCTTGTGTTTATTGGCTATGATACAAAATCTAAAGGTTACAGACTCTACAATCCGAAAAGTAAGAGGATTATTATTAGTCTAGATGTCAGATTTAATGAAGGTGAATGTTGGAATTGGGAGCACCAAGAAGAGGATTATAATTTTCTTCTAGTTTTTGAAGAAAATTCAGATCATGCCAGAGTTGATGATCAACAACTTACTCTGCCTACAAGTCCAACTCCTGCACATAGTGATGTGAGTCCTGCAAGCTCATCTGAAAGGCCAAAAAAGATGAGGAATTTAGCAAATATTTATGTTGATGTTGAAGATGTCAGCAATGTCTCTATTTATTATCTCCTTGAAGAATCAAAACCAATATTTTTTTAAGAAGTAGTTTGTGATGAGAGATGGAGAGTTGCGAGGGATGAAGAAATAAAAGCCATTCATAAAAATGATACATAGGAGTTGGTGTCATTTCCTAAACATAAGAAACCTGTTGCCGTCAAATGAATTTTTAAGATTAAGAAGAATGAAAAAGGAGAAATTGAGGAGTTTAAAGCTCAGCTGGTTACTAAGGTGTTTAACCAACAATATGGTGTTGATTATGAAGAAGTTTTTGCTCTTATTGCTCCTCAGTTGGAAACCATAAGATTGATCGTTGCATTGGCTGCTCAAAATAAATGGAGAATTTATCAAATGGATGTGAAGTCGGCATTCTTAAATGGAAATTTAGAAGATGAAGTCTATATAGAACAATCTCTGGGTTATGTAATCAAAGGAGATGAAGACAAGGTGCTGAAGTTGAAAAAAAAGCCTTGTATGGTTTAAAGCAAGCACCCAGAGCATGTTACAGTCACATTGATGAGTATTTCAGGCAAAAAAATTTGTCAAATGTCCACATGAATATGGGTTACATGTGAAGAAGATGGAGAATGGTGACATGATAATTGTTTGCTTGTATGTTGATGATTTGATATTCACAAGCAACAATTTAAATATGGTTAATAAGTTCAAAAGAGAGATGGTTGCTGAATTTGAGATGACAGATATTGGGCTTATGTATTACTATTTGGGCATTGAAGTGAAACAACAAAAGAATTATGCAACAAAGGTATTGAAGGATTTTAATATGGAAAGTTGCCAGCCAGTCCCTACACCGGTTGAATGTGGAACAAAGTTATCAAGGTTTGATGATGCTGAAAAGGTGAATCCAACTCTGTTTAGAAATTTGGTTGGAAACTTGAGATATCTAACATGTTCTAGGCCTGATATTCTTTATGGAGTTGGAATTCTTAGTTGATTTATGCAGTCTCCAACTTCGTCTCACATGAAAGCTGTGAAAATGAATTTAAGATATATCAAAGGTACTCTAGATTATAGACTGTTGTATTCATCCTCCAACAATTTTAATTTGGTTGGTTACAGTGACAGTGACTATGGAGGAGATATGGATGATAGAAATAGTACTACAGGTTTTTATTCAGTTTTGGTGATGTTGCATTCACCTAGTGTTCGAAGAAGCAACCAATTGTCACTCTCTCAACTTGTGAAGTAGAATATGTGGTTGTTGTTTCTTGTGTTTGTCATGCTATTTGGCTAAGAAAGGTGTTAGAGATGCCACAAATATCTCAGGATGATGCTACTGATGTAACACTCCAACCCTAAATTAACCATGCATAACATACATATATTGGTGCATGCATTGCATATGCATTTTTATTATATAGAGTCCATCATTTATAATTGAAATATTGCTTTGGATTATGTCAAATAAAATTACAATATAATAAAAAAACTTAAGTTGAATAGAAAATGTGTATGAGGTATAATAATATGGGGACTAGAATGAGAATAAATAGTAAGTGTAGTGAAAAGTGAAAAATCAACTAGTCTACATGTGTATGTGTAGATAATTATCATCAAAAATTTGACACATGGTTAGAGTTTCTTACCATATGTTTAGATGTTAATTGGACACTTGTCCCTTATGAGATAAATTAACACAAAATATGTCCATATGCTCAAATGTTTAATAAACACATGTACATATGATTCATCAATTATGATAAGATCAAAATAAAAAGAGGGGAT
>CAODLS011985009.1:0-10042 GCA_948243855.1 Flueggea neowawraea
ATGAATTGCATATCTTCAGATGGTTTCCAATGACGTTTCCTTTGATTTATGAACCAGTTGTTTATCTGTTTCTGGTCTAGACCGGTCGATTCGGCCAATGCAACCTTCTCAGTTTCCTGTTATAAACAAAATCAGAATCAGCAAATTAGTTAAGCTGAATTTGTAGTTCATAGATAGATTGGAAAAGAGGATAATTAAGTTGAACATACAGAAGGGTATGGCCATTTGTAGTGAAGCTCCCACCAACTAAGCAGCTTCTGCCTCGCTTCTTTGGGCAATTTACCTTTCTTCTTCTTTTTAGAAAGTTCTTGCTTGAGACTACTTAAATAACCACTGTACTTCCTTAACAAGTGGTTCTTTAATTCCCGGTCTTCGGCACGGGGATCAATCTCAGGCAGCTCTGTTTCTCCTCCGCTGTTTTCTTGGTCCTCTTCTGATGAACCAACCCCCTCCGATTTCTCATCTGTACACCCACTCATTACATAATATATCAGACATCAAGCAACAAAATTTCACCACATCAAGTAATGTGTAAATGCAGATAAATACTTGACATAAGTAGATTTTTAGTTCTTTTTTTTTTTGCCATTGAGATTTTCAGTTCATTTACATTAGAAATTCAACTTTTTTTAATGCTGCGTGAGTACAGAAGAAAGGATGACTCGGGAGAGAAAAGTAGGCATCAGATTCAGAGGGTCTCCGCAAATACTGTGTGAAATAGTGCAAGACCGTACTTGTACTACCTTTTTTTAATAAGTCAATTTATTAGCTCTACTCAGAAATCAAATTATCAATTTTTAGTACTTGACAAATACAATATTTAATATTTTATGTATTTAATATCTTTTTAAAAATGTATTTTATCTGTATTTTTTATTTTCTAATTATTATCAATTATTATAAAAATTATATAAAATACACAAAATATTATCCTTCTAAACAAGCTCCAATGTTAGTATTGACTCCACTATATCACTCTTTGAGAGCAAACATCCAAAGCCATGCTGATGAAGATGCTTGCCCACACGGGAAAAGCAGGCATCATTGCTTCTATCAAAAAGTTCAAACAATAACAATGAGTTTGTATGTGCATTTTGATTTTGAGGCGTGGTACGTTAATTTTGAATTGTAATTATACTATAGCTTTGTTGAGTCAGTATAAATGGGCTAAAAATAAGACACCTAGAGTTGCTAGATTAGACTAGACTAGACGTATATGTGAACTTCAAGCATGCTTTCAAAACAGTGGTACTTAATAAATCATTTTCGACCCCAATAAAAGCATGAATTATACAACTCAACTAGATGAATTGATGGTGTATAAGCCTGCATTTGTCCACGTCTTGGTGGCGCATAAAATATTTAGAAAAGATATATTGTTTTTCTGATAAGCTGGGACTGGGATCATCTGATATTATTTGAAAGACAAGAATCAATGGAAAAACGCGAAAACTTTAACCGAAGGCGGTAAGGTCAAATAAACTCAAACATGTAGGAATTTCGATTACTAAGAAAAAGATATTGTGTATATAGAGGGAAAAAAGGAGAAAAACTGAAGAGTAAAGGTATTTTACTCAGAAATGAAGAAGCTTGAAAACCATACGGCAAAACTATGATTTGTTGAGCAGCACACGTTCAACTATATAGGAGAAAGTAAATCTCAATAGCTATTATAATTTGTATAATACAACACGATAATGTTTAATTTTGTTAAAAAAAATCAACTTCTTTAATATGCAAAATAGAAATATTTCAATAAATGATATGAAATTTATGCTCAATTCAATATTTTGGCGATTTGATTGGAGAGTAGGCATGTTAGAATTTATGTTTTCTTCATATATATTTTCTATTCAGTAAGCTTTATATTATACTTTCAATATTCAGATTTGTTCATGCTATAAAAATTTCAAACATAAATAAATACAAGAAAAGAGTCTTGAAAAATTTACCTGATTTAAGAAACTAAATACTTATAAAAAAAGAAACTAAATAACTTGTGAAAAAAACTTATATAGTAGAATGATTAAATAAGATACTAAAAAGTAGAAAGTTAAAGATATTAGTAAAACAGATTATAAAACAGAAATCTTTATACATGTTTTTATATTACAATAAGTTAAAGATATTAGTAGCAAATAATACCCCCAATATATTATTTGATACTCCAACAAACTCTTATTTGTGGTGTTTATTTTGGTAGATTCAGAATAATAGATTGTAGATTAAATAAATTGAGTAGACTTTTTTATAAATCATTTGTATTCGTTTCGCTGAGAATTGAACAGATAATTTTTTGGTGCTAAAGTTGACTTTAATAAATTGAGTATATTATATAATAAAAAGTAAAAAAGAATAACAAGACTTTTAATCGTTATAATATGATAAATATGCAATATATAGAATGAATATATTTTTTCAATAGTAGAATATATATTCCCGATTAATGTCATTTCCTCCCACCATAAGAAAAAGAAACTTTTGCTTACACACTTAAATGTTTTAATAGGCCATAATTATTTTTATTTCACCTAGATGAACTAAATAGATCGAACATGATTTTGAGATGCTACGGCTCCCATTCATTGCGCAATTGATCAACACCAGCTATAGTGAAACTAATACTACTCCTGAAAAAAAAATGAAACTAATACTACACTAGCTTTTATTACATGTTTTTTTTATCCAAAATCCTTCGATGTCCTGGTTGGCGTCTGACCAGGCTCTTACAACCAAACTAATCCGGAGTTCGGAGCTGGAGGCGAGACTCCTAGCCAAGAGAGTAACTCTCCTAGGATTATAACTGGGAAGCACACCCAGTCAAACTTTAAGAGGGCCGAGTTGTCAACTCGAACAACCCTCATTAGTTAGCTTTTATTACATTTATAATAGTTAGAATGATGGTCTTAAGTGAAATTTATTTGTTGAGAAAAGCTAGAACTAGAAACTCAAAAGGAAAAAGGCTTATCAATATAAGTATTAATACTATAATCACCAAATGTAAAATCACCGCCTATTCTTTGTAATGTATGCCATATCACATCATTTATCAAATCCTACATTTTACCTTACAACATATAAAAACACTCATCATAGAAGAAGTTTTGAAGCCAAAACTACGCAACTCAGTATTTTCATTAGCCACAATTACCCTGTACTAAGATATATATTAAGATTTAAATAAAAAAAGAAATAAAAAAGAACAATAATTAACACAAAAGAGAATATTTGTTATATTAAGAACAAAAACAGAAATGAAATTTGTTATATTAAGAAGCTCTGACAAATGGCCGTACAGGCTACATTGGGTGGAGCACTGATTTGAACAGCATCCTAGGTTTGGTAAAAAAAACTTTACTCAAAACAAACATCAAATCTTGCCCAAAAGAAAGACACAATACTAGAGAGTAATACACCCTGTTAAGGTAGCCTAACAAAAAAGGTGCGTGACTTTTATTCACATGATGCAGATTAAAGTGAGAGCGACAATAATTTTGTATTGTCTATTGGCTTAGATCCGTGTTGTGCACTAGAGTAAGAAATCATCCGGAATTTTGTCTCATTGCGGTATTACGGTGACCTCACTAGTGCACGGACCCAAATCCGCTGTCATTGTCAGCTATAGCTCTCGAAAACATTTCGTAACGAGAAGGTAATACCTGCATGATAACGTTCAACAGAAGTATGCTACTACTGGTCACTCCTCACTCTCTTTTCATCGATAAAAAAATACTAGAGAGTAATACTCAGTGTCTTGAATACTCTGATCCTTGACTCGAGACAATTTACTAACTAATTAATTTCGCACGGATAGTTTAATAATCTGACTTAAATTGAGGGAGGGAAAAATTCTCAACTCAAATCAAACAAATTTTCTCAATAGACAATTTGAGAAAGGACGACATTAATAATGCCTTCCGTTCATATTGAATTATATTCATCACAACCCTAGATTTATCAGAATAACTAAACACAACTTACATTGTTTAGATTTTGGTAACTAAAAAAACCCTAATAATTGACAAGAACATTGTCAGACACAAAGTCCAATCAACCAAACACTAACGTGGAGTATCTCTATTGTTTAATACCATGTAAATGCGTTTTGTCTTTGTTTCTTATACATAGCTATATTTAAGAATCCGTAGAATACTCAAAACAAAAAGTAAAAAAGAATTCCTGTTAATGCTCTCCCTACACGCTAGTGATTAGGGTTCATTTTCCTGCCTTACGATTGGAAAGGCATAAATTTTGGTCAAAACATGGTTTAATGATTGCAGTCGAAATAATGTCTAATGAATGAAGTTGATACACACACTGACTGGCACATTCAAGTCAGGGCCACGATTTTCTCTCTATAGAGAGTAATGGACCGGCTCATTCAACTTGTGCACTAAACCAAATTGAACCCATCTCAGCAAAAAACCAAACTTTGTGGATTCTTCTGTGCCACTTCCATGCTTGGTAAGTCCAACTAACCTCTCTCTCCCTCTTTTGTGCTACAAATGTACTGTTTTATGTTTGAGAATGATGAGTCGTGTATGATCTGTAATAATGTATATATAGGATGCTTAAATTCTCGCAAGTCGTGACAACTTAGGAGCCGGCTCCAATGAGTTATAAGGCTATGGATCTATGGGATGCTTAAATGTAAATCAATGGAAGAAGAAAGCGAAGAAGTACCAGAGTTGAAGATCCGGAGGGGACCATTGCAGATCATGTTGAGTTGGGTTTCGATCCGTCGCATGAAATCCATGGCTTCTTGTATGGGTTTAGTAAGTTCCTCTCGGTACTTCACTAACATGTCGTGATAAGCTTCCTGATCAAAAACATTAATTAGCCATCTTAAGCTAAACCCATGAATAGTAGATAAACTCAAATCACCAGAGCTTTCTATTCGTATACGCCATCAATAATTAGAATTAGCTTATTAGACTATTTAAGAAGATAAAAAAAATAATCACCATAAACTGATCTAGTTCTGGGTCCTTCGACCCATCTCTTAAATTGACCGTAGATCTTTGCCTTGATTCAAACTCTTGACGAGCTGCTGCTAGCCGAGCCACCACTTCCGGTGGAGCTCCCACCTTTATAGAGTCCCATAATCGTAACCCAAATACCAAAAAGGTCATAGTCAGTTACAAAGAGAATAATCATGTATATAATACCATAGATATTGAAATATATATATCATCAGCAATTTTTTATAGTTTCTGAAATTTGAAACCATAATCCGACTTACAGCAATTAGATTATTATTTTTTTATGTTTTATATGTAAGAATCAAGCTTACCTTTTGACAGTCCATGTAAGCTTCCAGAAGATTAGAGTATTGAGGATGAGCTATGATCTTGGCCTTCATAGCTTCAAGTTCACTAGAGCAACTTTCACTACCTTGTTGTTGTTGTGGACTATGAAGTGCCTGTTGCTGGTGTTGGCTTCCTCTTAACAAAGGGTAGTGGTGGAATTTCTGATACTGGGAAGTACTGGCTTCGGTCTTGACAAGAGGGTGTGAATCAGATTGGAAACACTGGTGATCACTACTTGATTGATGGTGAAGATGGAAAGGGCTAGGCATCTCGGTCTGTTGATTATTACTGGTATTGTTATTGGAGCCACTGCTTGTTCTTCCATATGGAGATGAAGAATTTGGTGCAAGAACTGGTGAAGCATACAAGAAATTCCCTCTTGGTGCGTTGCTCGTTTCGTTCATTTGGTTATAGTCCTCCATTAATGATCTCTCAACAAACCCAAATTGCCAAAAACCCTAGAAAGACGGTTACAATTGATCACAACTTCAAACCCTAGAGTGTATAACCACCAAATAATCTATAACCAAAAGAGGGTTGTGAATAACATGGCACACCTGGTATCAAAATCTTTCTTTTTTTGGTCTAAGAAAGTTGGAATTAGAATTGATAATTGGGTTTGACTGGGGAGGTCTAGAAGTGAAGTTGCACCAAGTTTTGGACATGTCAATTAAGAGAAGAGAAGACAAGAGGGAAAAAATGAAAAACTAGAGAAGAAAATAAAGAAGCAATTCTCACATGGAGTTTAGGTAGTGGAAGCGAAGAAGGTCAAGAGTGAGGAGGCGGTTCCGGCAAGGAGGGCTGCGTCTCTTGGGTGGGTGACAAGACTTTCTTTGATGTATGAAAAAGAAATATTTCAAAATTATAAAGCCTTTATTTAAAGGCCACAACAAGAGATAAGGCCACACAACTTAGCTTATATTATAGATTTTTTCCACCTCTCTCTCTTTCTCCTTTTATTTATTATATTGTTGCTTTTTTCTTTCACGGAGATACTTATTTTTTTACCCTATTTTAATAGTTTTTTATGGATTCTACTTCTTCACATTCACAATCTAGTCACACAATTACTATTTCATTTTTTAATTAATCCAAATATAAAAAATATGTAATAGCAGCTTGTTCTTCATTATGCCCCTTGACCATGAGATGTGCCACATACCTAATCGGTAGCTATGCTATTTATAGCTTGTAGCCCTCAGAACCGTAACTTTCAACATAATTTCTTTTCCTGTTTTAAACATTGACGGCGAACTACAAATCAAGATTACAGTTTTCTTCCTCCATTTTTCCAAAACGTGTCTCATATATTTGCTGCTTCATTTAACATAGTTGACTTGCTTAAGATCCATCGTCCATTTGAAAACGTTAAAACCCGACTCTCAATGTCGGTTAATTGGACTATTTTTTTATAAATTATTTTATTTGTTTCACATAATATCAAATGGTAACTCTTTAACGTTAAAATTTATTTAAGAACTAATCAGCTTGTACCTTATTAATTAATCTGACAAACTAAAAAACACAAAACAGAAATCTTGAATCATCGGTGGTACTTAGAAATAATGATTGAAATTCTGCAAAATTAACGCACCTACTAGTAGGCACTTCTGTTTAGACTGACTCCTAATGTGATAAACAGATTTTTAATAAAAGAAGTTGAAGCTAAAAAGAGAAAAAGAATGTAGAAGGTGAATGGGAAGTGTAAAACTGGTGTGCAGAAGGATGGAGCAAAGAGGGAAGATAAGTCCGTATAGGGAGTACGAAAATTCAACGGTAAACAGTGGGAAAAGAAAGAGTCGCCTGGGCATGAATATACTGTGAGAGAACACCAGTTGCAGGAAGACCACGTGTGGCGAGGCAGAGAAGAGGCTAGAGATTGAAGAGAAAGAAAGGAGAAAGACAGAAATGGGGTCTCTGCAACGAGGTATAGCTAGCTGGCGGCTAAATCACCACCATCAATACAATACCACTCACTCACTTCTCTCGTGTGTGTGTGTGTGTGTGTGTATGGGAATTAGACCCCACTGGCACTGGTGGTGTTGGGGTTCAACGCCCCCGATAGTCGCGCGCTACAAATCACTTGCGGGGACGTCGTGCGGGCTCTATTGCGTCCTTTCCATTACGTACATGGGGTCCCTAAACCTTTTTCTATTTCATATTTCATACTACTGATAAATACTAAGTTTAATCTTATAATTACTATTAATGTAATTTAAAATATAAAAAAGGGAGAACGGACTATTAAGTCAAGAGTTTCACATTAACTTTTTTGCAGGTTTGAGAATAAAGTTATCCTTAACTTTGCAGAGTTAAATTACCTAAAATTTCAAGATAATATTATAATCATTATTATAATAATCTAGGCTTCTATTATTTTGACCTAAGAATTTTCTTTATATTAATCAAAATCATCAAGGGAGAGCAATTCCAGTCAAATTCAAACTCAGTTGCAAAAATTTCGAGATTTTGAGGGTTTTTGTTTTAAGCATATTGATTAGCTTAGTACTGTTCATGGTATATCTTTCTAATTAATCTACATAAAATATACTCGTTAAACCATATAAGATTTGAACTATAGGTAGTAACATTATTGCTGATATCAAAATTGCAAAGTGATCAACATTACTTTTTTTTTTAAATGAGTGATCAACATTACTAAAACCGTACTTACACCTAAATATATAGATATCACTAGTACGATTAGTAGGTACACTAATACCAGAAAATGGTTGATATGGGTTACGTGTCGATTTGATTTGAAAAAACAAGAAGCTCTTTTTTTGATCTTTCTGTATGAGATTGGACATATCCAACTCACGGACAGACAGAGAGCAGAGTACCCCCATCATCACTTGTCACTCCCTTCTTCAGTCAAGCCTTGCTCTCTTCGCCACTTCCCTATGCATTTTCTTTTCTTTTTATATTTTGGCATAGTGCATTCACTATATCCATCACTGACTCCTCATTCACTCACTGGCTCTATTCATAGAACCCACTTGCCTACATTCTTTTCTTTCTAACACTTTTTTTCTTGTTTTGTTTTGGGATTAATTCCAAGACTTGGCGTTGGCTTTTTTTGGCTTGGTTGTTGCAACATAATTGTCATCACGAAAATGAAATTCAGCTACCTCGAAACAGACAGACTAGCGGATGGGTGTCCGGTGTCATTCTCGGCTCGTTCGCTCCGGTCTTGGTTCGAGCGTCAAGGGAGAGCTACTTGTAGTTTTTACCGGTGGATCTGGACTCAACATTAAAGTTAGATTGATAGGTTCAATCGTTTGTTAGTCATTGATATTGCGGTAACGAGACTCGATCATCTCAGTCAATTCAACTATGAATTTTCAAATATTCTACAACGAAAATTAATGTCTGCATGATTACGTCTAACAAGAATATATTACTACTTAGCACCCCGAATCCTTTTTTCAGTGTAAACAAAAAAATGAAATTCATCTAAATTTCAGCCGTACATTATTGTTGCTAATTAATAATCAAATACCCTAATTATGCCACAGATAATTGTGTCTAATCTCACTTATTAGCGGCAAGTTAATAAACCTCTTACAATGGACTTGGGAGATTAGACTTGTCCAAGTTGTTAATTTTTCATACAGTTCATACATGTCTATTATTGGTGCTGGCCTTTTTCCAGTCAAATCATCATCTTCAATCATCATTCGAATTAGCTGTTCCTCTCATGTTACCCAGAAAGCAAAAATATGTTAAAATTACATAAATTAAATAAAAAGGAATTGATTATTTTTGTTATGAATGTTATACATGTTTGATATTTGCGTAATGACGTAGCATTAATTCTGTGTGAGTTCGTCGAACCAGATTAAAGTGGACTGTTACTTGGTAGTATATTGTGCCATGTTAACGAATTGAGCTGACAAATAATTAAGTTAAATTTAAATATTTTAACTTTTTATATACGTGTGTTGTATATAATATATATTTTTATTAAATTATTAAATAATTATATTTAAGATATTATTTTATTTTAATTGTGATAAGTACATATATTTCATATATAAATTTTATACAATTACAATATATATAAAATAAAATTTTTAATATATATCAAACTAATCAATTATTTAATAAAAACTTTGTGTAATAAGATCTTTGTGGTTTATCGGCTTTTTTATAATGACTAAAATATTTTCATACACTTTCTTTTATTTACTTTTTTAAAATATATATATTAAATTTATATATATCAACTCTTTTTAAATTAGTAATAAGAGAAATAAAAAGATGATTTGTAAATTAAATACACTAAGTAATTAGTGTATTTAGGGCATTCGCAATGGTTTGGACTCTTTTGAGTTCAAACCATTGCCATATCAGTATTTTATTAAACTATCTCTTATTAAATCATTCATCTCTAATAGTTTATAATTAAACTCTACTTTAGGACTCACAATCACTCTATTTTTCACTAAAAAAATACAGTCGATGGTCTAATACAGTTTGGACCGTCCAATGCAATTGATTCTCCTCCATCGGTGGTTCAATGGGAAGGGAGACTATTGGACTCTCCATTGGACCACCAACGATGATGCTCTTAACACTTTTTTTTTCAAAGAATAATGATAACATAAATAAAGAGTACAAATTAGTTATGCTATAAAATTAAATGGTGATTACTTTATTATATTTTTATTTTTATATGATTTAAAAATGATATATTATTCTAAAAAATAAGTGTAAATTCAATAGAATTA
>CAODLS011985189.1:0-13714 GCA_948243855.1 Flueggea neowawraea
AGAAAATGCAAATCTTTTTTGTTCCCATGCAGAGAAAATGCAATTAATATAAGGCATAGTTTTTCATTTTTTCCAATATGATACAGCTACCACAAGTTTGCATTCAAATATGTTATAGAAGTCTATTTTGAGTTCATGACAATCTAAACCCAGATTTTTTAGTGATTGATTATCCTAAATTGTATTAATTTGATAGTTTTTATCATGATGATTGATGGAGGTTTTGGTCCAATGATGTTGAGGCTTTCAGGTTACACCTACAATAGAGCGCAAGAGAGAGGTCTCATGATTGTTTACAGAAGTCTTTTTTCGACGTTTAAGTGATGAATTTTGAGATGAGAATAATTAGGGTAGAGTTGGTTATTTTTGTTCTTGGGAGATGAGGAAATTTATATATCCATGCACTTTTTTTTTTTTGCTTAATTGATTTGACTTTGTAGATTGTAAACCAACAATTTTGTGTATTTGTTTGTTTAATTTTGGAACCATCAAATGAGGAAAAAAAATGCAATCCATAGGATAAACAATTAGGGGAATGAATAATTTCTTACCATTAGAGCATCTTTAATGCTCTTTTTATATTCACAATCTTCTTTATTATAAAGAGTAATCCAATAAAATTCAACTTCAACTCATTATTTATATCACTTTTTATCTTCAAAAATAAAATAAAGAGTAGGGTTTACTCTCTATATCTAAGTAGACAAAATGACTCTCTGTTTTAATTGTTATTAATAAAGTTTTCACTTTTCCACATATTTTACTATTCATCTCAACCTTCATTTAATTATTATTTTTTCTTCTTCTAACAAAAATTTGTTATCTATAAAATAAAGAGTCAAATTAAAGAGTGGTGTTAAAGGAGATTTGTATTTTTAATGTATATAATTTATAGTGCTCTAAATTTTTATTAAAAATTTTATAAAAAATAAAGAGCATCATTGGAGATGCTTCTTTTTGTATTAAGCCTATATTTATCACCACTTGTATTTTCCTCAGTAAACAAGTGCATTTGATTAAAATAACTAGGATGATTTTAGACTTTAATTTATAATTTTCATATAGATGAAGAAAACTCACCCACTTGGCCACTTGCGCTTTACCCAAGACTTGTGGACATGGGTGCATGTGTTGCTGAATTTCTTGGTTGGGCTAACAGCCCGGACTTTTGTTGGTTTTATGTAAGTTCGGTCAGATCTACATTCTACAATTAGTCTTTTCTTGGCCACACAAACTTCCCCTCTAATTCAATTTACAACTTGCTAGTATGTTCTCCCTCCCTTCTAAGTTCTTTTAGAAATGTAGGATTTAATGAATAGTCTATAATAAATAATATTTTTTTCAATAATAAAAAAATAAAATGACATGATTAAAAAAAACTAAATGCAAATAATATATGCTAATAACATGTTAAATATTATTTTTTAAAAAGAAATCCTTCATGTATAATTTTTATAAGTCATTTTAATTATTCCCACCAAGAATCGAAGCATTTACACTTATCGTTAGAGTTGATTCTAGCTCTAATGAGTTACAAATTTATTAATAAACACTTATATATGTAGTAATATTGGTTATATCTAGTTGTATGCATATATTATAGAAATTCAACCTCCTCTAAAATTTAAAAGACAAAAAGAGTACAATGAAGTGTTCGTTTGTAAATTTAACAGAATTATATTGTATAAAAAAAGAAATGACATGTTTTTTCAGATATAGATTGCTTTATAGTAACAACAGATAAATACCCTTGTCATTCGCTATAAAGTAAGACACATGGACAAAGTTCGACTTAGTATATGATACACTACAAAATATTATCACGAAAAGTTTTGGGCATGTTAATTATTAATTCGTTTTTTTTAAATTTTCATCAAGTTTAAAAAATACTAGTACTTCTTTTGATAACTTAAAAAATACTATTATTAATATATGTATTAATAAATTCAGGCTTTAATATAATTTGTACAAATTTAATTAATATTAGTTACAATAAATCAAATCTTAAACTTCAAAATTGATATCGCACACATTTAATCGCCTGAATTAATACGAGGTGGCAAAGTAATTAATACTCGGTTGATACGAAATCATTTTCATTTTGAGAAATGTCTGATAAAAATAGAAAAGCAAAGGCGGAAGCACAAACGTCTTTTTGCTGACGTATCCTCCCGTTCCCACTTGTCCAAGTCGAGTGATCATTATTCACACGTGTTTACTGACGTGTCCTTCCAGTTCCCACTTGTCTACTTTACTGATCATCACTCCCTAGTGACCACATTCAGTGCATATGGTCACACTAAATAACTTCAATATGTTTCATGCTCAAAAAATAAAATAAAAATACGTAAAATACCGAATTAAATTTTTTTGAGCAATTACATTAGCTTATCTAATCTAATTTATAATCTCTTATTACGCCATTAAATTTTAAAAAACTCCTGTTGTGTCACACTATTAACTTCGTCAGCCTAGACTAACAAAATATGTCAACGTTTTTCTAGTTATTATAATCATATTAGCATGTGTCTTATATACCGCATCATCAAAGCTTACATGTTCCATTAATTTAGACTAACGGCGTTAACCATCAGGGAAGCAATAAAAACCGTCTAAAAATTTAGTGACGCAATAAAAAATTATAAATTACTTCAGATACGCAAATGTAATTGCCTCTTAAGTTTTCCTAAGCAATTTTACGTTACACACACTTCACAATTTTATTATTGTGATGTTTAGTATATTTATTAAATTCCTACCATATTTTAATTTTGAGCAGATTTTATTTGCCAAAACTTTACGTAAATAAATTTACATTACACACACTTGACGATTTTATTAGTGTCATGTTTAGTATTTATTGCTTAGTATTTTAAATTTGTGCATATTTTATTTGCCAAAATTTGTATAAATACCCTTACATTACACACACTAAACGAAAATATATTTTCAGTGCTTTGTACAAAAAGGAAAGAAATTATTTTCCTGCCATCATTACGTGAGTACGAACGGGTTTGTGTTTACTGACAGGTCAATAAATCTACTTTCGGAAATTAGAGTTTTTATTTTCTAAATAATCATAAGAAATATTAATATATTAACCAGATAATCCAGATCTATAAATTCCATTTTAAGTGATAATATTTTTCTCGAAAAATTATAGTTTATATTAAAAGATCTTGAATTTTGATAAAGTAAATACTTGATTAAAAACATAGCCTTCTTTGGAATAACACCATTTCACATATATCAACATATAACGTTTTATTTATATTTATATATATCGTGCACTTCTTTATTTTTTTACTATTTAAGTTTATTTAATTTATTGTATTTTGACTTTGTGGTATTGTTACTCCTTTTTCTTCGAGAGTAAATAATCATCTCACCTCTAATTCTCACAGTCAGTATAATCGAATCGAAAAATTAAGAGTGTCACTAAACCGTTGAGTCAGTCCAACTAGACTGGTGTCCTAATTAAATGGTTTTTTATTAAAAAATAATTTTATTATCTGTTATCTATTAAATCATATACTTCCTCAACGAGATGTATGAGCTTATCCTAAGACCAACTCTAACCGGGAAGAAATTTTGCATGTAACATAAAATTTGTGCAGATTTTGTTTCTCCAACCTGATTGCATTTTTGTGTAGGTTTTTATATTTGTTACAGTGCCGCATTGTTGTAGCAATGCAAAATTTTTTATTTTGATCTTCATCTTATTTTATCAAATCAAATAATTAATTTTATTTAATAAATAGTTTAAAAAAATTAAATTTATATTTAGTTTGTAAAAAGTAATAATAAAAAATATAATTTAAAAAAATATTGAGAGAATTTTTTTTTTAAATTAAAAATAGAATTATGGATTGAAGGTATTTTTAATAAAATTATTATATTTTTGTAAAAAATTATTGTAAAATAAAATTTTTGTTATATAGGACCTAAAAGGAAAATAATAAGAGACCCTCTCTTTAGTAATAGAACGTGAATGAGACAGGAACACAGATTCCAGATCCACTACTTACTAATGGCATCAATGGCAGCTTCGTGAATTCTCCAAACACCAATGCCATTTCCCGACCAAACTCACTTCCTCGTTCTTATCGACCCATCAAAACCTTTTTAAACCCCCACGCGCACTTCCACGAGCATCGTCCCCCTCTTTCCTCTCTCTCTCTCTCGCAGACTAACACAAACCACAATTTCTTCCGACCAGAGAGAGAGAGAGAGAGAGAGAGAGAGAGATGTTGCTGAAGCTGCCGTGGAACCCGTCGGCCCAATGCAGGCCCACTGGCCCTTCAAGGCCCAATCACCACTCAATTCCCCGCCGCACCCTCGGCGCCGTCCCTCGCTGCTGTAAATCCCGTGTGCAGGCTATAGTGACGGAGCGAGTCGAATCCGGGAGTGTTGCGGACCGGCTCAGGTTAGGGAGCTTGGCGGAGGACGGCTTGTCGTATAGGGAGAAGTTCATAGTGAGGTGTTATGAGGTCGGAATTAACAAAACTGCCACTGTTGAAACCATTGCTAATCTCTTGCAGGTAATAAATGACGGTAAAAGTGTCGGCTTTTTGTTGTATTGGTGATTAAACATTGTATCTTTGTTGGTTGTTGTGTTGAAACGTCACATTTTTGGAGGAATTGGCTCCTGGGTTTGTTTAATTTTGGTGTTTTCAGCCTGTTTTTATTAATTGAAAATAAAGGCTCCACCTATCATGGTGACGATTCCAGTTCACGGATGTGAAGTTGTGAATTTTGTGTTTGGTTTTGTCGTTATTAGTAAGTTTTTGTGGCTGTTACGATATTTGATTTGCTTCTGCTAGAAATTTTGGTTGTGTTTCTCTTTCTTGGATTGTTTCTTTGCTTCTTATGGCTGCAAAAATGGATATGATCATTTATGTGTATGCATGTTTGAAGATTTACAGGACGAATTTCTGGGGAAGATTGAAAAGCAACATTGAAGTTCTTCTCTGTTCAAGCCATATGTGGAATAGTTTTTGTTTTAATTACGTAAATTTTATATACCTAAACATTAATGGCGTAAAGAAGAAATTTCTGGTTTTGAATTTCTGTTGTTACACATCCCTGCACTGACTGAAGAGTTCGGTTGATTAGTTTTAAGAAGTCTAAATTTAATTTGGTTTTGTTATGACTAATGTTGCTTGGTATGTATATTGATGGAGTTCTTATTTTGCTAGTTTATCTTCAGTTTCTGTGTGTGTCTGTAATATTATGGGAAATATTGCACTGTAGGAGGTTGGATGCAATCATGTTCAGAGTGTTGGATTTTCGACAGATGGGTTGCAACAACCATCACAATGAGGAAGTTGCATCTCATTTGGGTAACTGCGCGTATGCACATTGAAGTCTACAAGTACCCTGCTTGGTGTGTTCTGTTGTTGTTGGTTGACATTTTTGGTTTTGGTTTTGGTTTTATCATTTCATGGGAACTTATAGCATGGAGACCATGTGCAGGAGTGATGTAGTTGAAATAGAGACTTGGTGCCAAAGTGAAGGAAGAATTGGAACCAGACGTGATTGGATTCTGAAGGATTATGCCACTGGTGAAGTTATCGGTAGAGCCACAAGGTGTGTTTTTTAGCTGCTTTTGCTTACCTTGTGTGGCAGCAGGAACATCGAGTGAAGAATATGTTCCTTCTTTCATAGAAGAGCCTTTACTTGTCTTATTGATTCTCTCTTAATGTTCCATGGCCATGAACTTGGATTATGCTCATTGAATCTATATTGGCAGCAGTTGTTAACACTTCAGTTCAGTAAATTTTAAAACTCTGTTATTCTTGCTGCTTTGCTAAGTAAAATTCCAATAGATTTCTTTTCCAAATTTTAGCCATTAACTGTGCCCCCTTTCCGTCTATAGAATATGAACTGCTTTGGGGGCCCTTGAATAATATAGTAGCAAATTTCCGATTTCTGTCTACTGGATTAGTTAGTGAGTTTTCAGCCTTGAATTGAATTTCACAAAAGCTGACGATGAATGCTACTCATTACAGTAAATGGGTGATGATGAACCAAGACACAAGGCGGCTTCAGAAAGTAAGCGATGATGTTCGTGAGGAGTACTTGGTTTTCTGTCCACGGGAGCCCAGGTGGTTACCGCTTTGTTTCTGAAGTTTTGAAATATCAATATATTTTCTTCTTATGCACCTGGTGGCCATTATTTACATTATGGAGGATGTCAGTTTGCTGAATATTTTCTTTGTCCTCGTCTAAGTTTTGAAGTCACTGTGTTCCTATCACTGTCACTCTTGCAATCAACTTAGAGAGCTTTAAGAAGTTATTAGCACACCCAAATAACATCTGACTCCGTGATGAACATATTTCTTTTGATATTCCTAACAGATGTGGCATAGTTGTCCTTGTTATTTTATACATGACATGGAAATCTGACGATCTCTCATTTAGATTTGTTTATCGAGAGAGTCCAAGATGATGATAAAATATCCAAAAGTTACAAGATGAGACTAAGTTTTCAATAAAAGTCTGATTTCGGCCCATTAGAATGTTGATTTTAACTGATGTTTTCCTTCTATCATTCCTTACAGAAAGGCATTTCCAGAGGAAAATAACCGCAGCTTGAGAAAAATTTCAAAGCTCGAAGATCCTGCCCAGCACTCCAGACTGGGACTAGTGGTAAAATAAACTATCTCGTCTGAATTTTTTTCAGTGCAATTTTTATTATGAGTTGTTTCATTTGGTTTATACTTGAGCAAGTTCTGAGTTACACGCATCTTTGAAATTTGCAGCCTAGAAGAGCAGATCTCGACATGAATCAACATGTTAATAATGTCACGTACATTGGATGGGTTCTGGAGGTAATAGAAAACAGTCATTGACTTGTTCAATAATTTTATCTTCTGTCTCGGCTGTTACTGCTGTTGGTCTGATCACTTATCCCACATTTCTTGCTGACAGAGTATGCCTCAAGAAATAATTGACACCCATGAACTTGAAACAATAACCTTGGACTTCAGAAGAGAGTGCCAAGATGATGATGTAGTTGATTCTCTGACCAGTGTGGAACCTGTCGAAGATGCTGAAGCAGTTTTGGAGGTTAACCAGACCAATGGGTCTGCCACAAAAAGTGAAGACAAACAGGATACTGTTAATTTCTTGCATCTTCTGAGATTGTCAGGTGATGGTCTTGAAATCAACCGTTGCCGAACTGAATGGAGAAAGAATCCTCCCAGATGAAGAAAGAAAGGACAGTGTTCATCTCTTGCATCTTCAGTTCTTTGAGCTTTCGCCAATTTTCTTTTCTTTTTGTGGTTTCTTTTCTGTATTTTTCTCATTCCATTTTTGCTTTTGCCAAAACCAATTGTTCCTTTCTTCCATTTTTTTTTTAAATCCTGTTTTCATTAACACTGTTGAGGAATTGCATGGACCAACTCAGGAGGAAAATGTAACTAGTCAGCCATTTCTAATGTATGTGCAATCTAGACAATGTTAGCAATTTATAACAGCAATGTCTAATTGTTATCGTAATTTCTTTTCTGATTCAAAAGTACATTTCTCAGTTTTCACCAATTGAACATTATTTAGTCTTTGCTTATTAAACCTCTCTGTCTCACCTACTTGTCTAATTTTGAATTCTATACATGTATTGTCGTCATCAGAAGGTTACACTTCGTAACGTTTAGGTACATCAAGCAATTCCAAGACTAATACTTCTAGTCCAAACAGAGTAAGATATGAAATAAAGTTACTATAATCCCCTCTTCAGGATCATCAGAAGCAACCTATCCCAAAACCATGAAAGAATTCATGTGCCACGCAAGATTGGAAGTTGGTATGATCTAATTCAATTTGAGGTTGTTTTGGCTACAAATTCCCAAAAAAAATGATATTGATTTTCAATTATGTGAAAATAGTTGCTCTTTGTATTTATTTTTTATAGCCATAATTTTCACTATGGACCGCCAAACAGTTCATTTCTATAATAACCAATCTCCCAATGCATACACCAATTGCAACTATTCCAAAGAAAGTAAACAATAAATTATTCTGATGTTGATATCTTGGAAAGCAGCACTATAAAATGAAGCGAAACTTCACTCTGATCACTAGAAGCAAAAAAAGAGTGAGAAACGCCATGGAAAGAAATGTTAAAGCATGGCTGATCCTGGCAATCTATGTAATGGCATTCCTTGCAAGCCACATCACTGAAGGCATAAGAGATGTGCCAAATCCAACGAAGGGAGGAGAGGTGTATACACCAGACGGTCTCTTGGGTGGTCTCGTCGGACCGGCATGGGGCATAGGACTGGGACTGCTGCCTGCCATACTTGGAGCAGCTTTGGGGTGGCCCCTGGGGTATCTGGGATTCTGCTGTGGTGGTGCAGGACCAGGGTGGTTAGGATTGATCAAGGACATGCCACACCACAAAGGTGATGCTGCTGGTGGCTATGGTGAACGTGTGCCCAAAGGCGGTCATGGGTATGGAGCTTTCATGGCTAGCAGCAATGCCACTGACCAGACTCCATGACCAGATGAAGTATGTCGTCTTGTGTGTAGTGTTTTAAGCATGCCACTGCTGGCTGAGAGTTGCAAATAAATAAAATAGCCTAAGTTGGTAATGAGCCTTGGCAAGAATACAGAGATTTGCCATGGCCGTGTGGAGTTGTTTCTAGTTTACGTAATGTTTTCTGATCGTGTACGCTGCCCTAATGAACTGGTCTTTGATAATTCGATTGTACACATATCTACCCAAAGCATTCTGCTCATTACTTTCTATTTTTTCATTATGCAATCTGCTCATTACTTTCTATTTGTTCATTATGCAATCTGCTATTTTTTCATTATGCAATCTGCTAGTAAGTATCTACTAAGACCAAAGACTAATATTCAAACTTTTGGAACCATAACAATTACAGAATAGTTATCTGATAGGCTAACCAAGTCTAGTGCTTACCAAAATCAGTAACAACTTAACAGGAGAACCAACATCTCATGAAATGCATCTCAATTCGTCAGCGGCTTATTCATGCAGTTATGCAATCTAAGATTTATTTCTCAAATAATAATCATTAATCAGTCTAGGCGAATTTGAAAGCCTTTCGCCTGGGAACCTTACAACACAACAGAGCAGGCATCATTAGCCTCAACCGGATTGCTAAAGCAGTAAAAGAATAGCTTTCACTGTTTCATACTATTTTCTTATCATAGTTCTTTTGCATATATAGGTACCAAGAAAGCTAAATTCCTTTAAATTTCTGTTGAAATCTGCTTGCTATGTACTATTTCCAGAAAAAGCCATAGCATGCTGCTAATATTTGCTAAATATTTGTCCCCAAAAAAAAGAAAGAAAAAATTCTCTCCCTGTCGGAAATCATTTTACACTGCACATGTTAAGGTAAAAAAAAAAAATACACCACCATGATGATACAGCCTCATTCCATCTCTATCGCTCCAATTCGAATGTGCTTCCTCTCAAGCCTGTTTCAGAAATGTTGGATGCACAGATGAGAGTGAAAGGAAACTTTATTAATTCTGCTTCACAAATCAAAAACAAGTTCTATCTAATTGCAATGACATGAGGACAACGACTATGCATGTTTAAGATTAGCCGCATTTCACAA
Organism: Flueggea neowawraea; assembly: GCA_948243855.1. NCBI lineage: Eukaryota > Viridiplantae > Streptophyta > Magnoliopsida > Malpighiales > Phyllanthaceae > Flueggea > Flueggea neowawraea. The sequence goes on from CAODLS011985189.1 coordinate 9,597, forward strand.
GAAGAAAAATATATTTCCTTCAAAAAATATGATATTAGCAATCCGTATCTCTTTGAACCAAAAAATTCCTCAATTTATATATAAGTATGAAAGATCTGTCCATAAAAAAATTTCTAAGATGAAGAATCATGATGACTATCATTGGATATGTGCTGATTTAGTCTTTAACAATGCCTATAATAATCGGTTGTGCCCATCATTTCTCCTTCGTACAAAAAGGCTACACGAAGCGAATCAATTAAGTGAACTTACATAAACAAGCTTGAGCACTAGTATCCCATTCAACTGCTAGCAGGAAGAAACACTCTAATAAGTGCTTTAGCAGTAACCCTTTTCCGACAAGTAGGGCATTTAGCCTGTGTTGCAATGGCAGCCTTGATGCATGCCTTGCAGAAAATGTGTCCACATTTTGTAGAAGACGGCTCAACTAATGGTCCCATACAGATTGGACAGTTGAATGTTGGCTCCTTTGGAGGCGGGGTTGGAGATTTTGGTGGCACATGTGAACTCTCCCTCTGTCCAAAAGCATATGCAGTAAGTACAGACATCCACTATTCACTAACTAAACTTTGAGAATACTGCACATGACGGCAAAAGAAAATGAGGATTCAAATCTCACTATTAGCTGTCTAGTGGAATGGATTTCTGAGATACAATGGGCATAAAATGTTAAGTGACATCACTTTTTAGTATGTAGTGAAATGGATAATTACGTTATGAACTTGAAATATAAAGAAGAAAAGCCATGTAGTGTTCCAAAAAACCTCTTCCAGTACATGTAAAAAGCAACATTGTTAGAGCCATGAGCAAATTCATGCACCAATAAATGCCAAAATATCAAATTCCAACCGTCACACATGAAGCTATTCCATATTGTATATGACCTAAGAATGTTAAAGGCAATTGAATTTCATTTGAATCTCATCTTAAAAGATATAGTTTTATCACTACAGGAAATTCTTCTATACATTAACGTGATATGTATGTCAAACAACAAACTGGTTACAGTAGTTGAAGCCAAGTATCAATCTAAACAGCATTACGCATAAGATTACTCGCTAAACTGCAACAATATATTAATATCAAGCATGACATGAAGATAAATAACGAATAAAATAAAGATAAGAATGGATAGTCAGATAGATATTTGAGTTGAATGTCTTACTGTAGAGCTGCTGCTGCTCTCCAAATTAATGTAAAGATCACAATTGATAATTGTTTGGTTAGATTGAACTCTTCTGCGTTTGTGGCAATTATTTTGCGTCATTCTGGTCGTTCTCCCTGCAGAGAACACCAATGAGCAAAAAATATATATATTTGACCCAGCAGAAGTTTCAATTGTCAATAGTAGTCAACAAACACACCGGGAATAATCTAATGATCAACATATTTTTATTGCAAAAGTAATAGATAATACAAAGAGACCTCTTACAATAAACATATGACAACAGGAAATGAAATCCATCCAAAAATGAAACAAGAGATTCAAAATGAACAAAAGCATATTACCGGAATCAACATCAACTACGTAAGTCCTTCCATGAATTCTTTGGGCATTGTTCTTAGCCTACATTGAGCCAGTGCAATCACAACTATTCAGTCACAGTAAGAGGCAATATCAAGGAATTCAGTTAGTAAAATAGGAACATAGATTGAAAAAGGACAATACCAGCGCAAAATCCCTCTGAGACGACTCAACAACATCATCATCAAAAGTCTCAACATCAATAGGAGGAGGAAGCACAGACTGCCTTGATTGGACTTCCTGCGGAGCAGCCAGATTAGAAGTCCCTTCCTGATCCCTGCTACTTTCATTTGGAGGTATGTTTAAGTCCAGCATTGTCTTCCTCCGCCGATACCCCCTCGTTGGTGCCCCCCTCACTCCTCGACTCTGAGTGCTCATCCCCTTTCAACCTGCAAAATTTCCATCCCAACATCCTCATTTCTCCAATACCCATATTGCATAATTCTTTAAAAATTATAAAAAAATCATTATTAATTTCCAATTAAAATGTTAGTTTTTTGAACTTCCATTTTAAAAATTCAAACTTTATGCAAAAAGCAAAAAAAGAAACAACATAAGATTCAATGATCCAAAAGTTCAATTTCCAATTAAATGGAAGATCAAACATCAATTCTCCTATCACCCAAACAATCAAACCAATAAACCAAGACCAAAAACACAAACCCGTACAGACAAAACAGAACCCACATCAAAAATTGAAAAAACAGAGAAAAGGTAAGCCTAAAAAACAAGATGATCAACAAAATCAAACAAGAATTCAGTCCGTTGAATCCATTAGAAGTACCAAGATTCTACCTTTCTCAGCAATCAAGGCCTCTGCAGTGCAATTGATCACTGCCCACTTACAATCAACCAAAAAGGAAAAGACTTTTTGAATCTTTAAGGCCTATAAATGAGAGTCTCCCTCTATAGGGTTTTATAACAGAGAAGGGGATTGGGAAAGAGTGCGTATTATAGAAGAGAGGATGTGGAGGATAGAAGAAGGGAAAACACAAATTGGGCTTTTGGTTTGTCAGTGCTGGTCGGTGAGGAAAGGACTGAATGGAGTCCACGTGCTCTATCCTTCATGTGTGACGTGTATCCTTGAGTTGCGGTACATTGCGCGTGGTGTCACGCTCTGTTGATGGGCTCTGAATTGTGTTTTGAAAAACTGTACAGCATTTTGACTTTGAAAATTGATAGTATCTACTTTTTTTTAAGAATGACGAAAATTGAAAGTGGTACACCACGGTAGAGAGTAGTGTCTTTTTGTTTTAATGTAATTTTTATACTTTTAAGACTTTAGAACAAATTTAATTTAATTTAATAGGTAATAAAATAATAATATGTTAAATTTATTTTAATGCACATATTTAATTAGTGATTATTTTAATATGTTGTCACTCTTATAATTATTAGATAAAATTAAATTTAATTTTTACTGTTAAAAATATGAAAAAAAATATTAAACCAAAATGATAATAACCAGTTCCAGTACACCACAGTGGAATTGATAAGGGTGTAAGCAGTATGATTTAGTTGGTTTTAAGTTGTCAAATTAAACCGCGCCGTTTGAAAAAATTGCAACTGCAGTTAAACCAATAATGTGGTTAAATCCACTAAAATCAAACTATTTGTTGCGCGTGCGATTTGGTTAGTTTTTACGGTTTGTATGTTATTAAATGTATAAAAAAATTAAACAACTAAACATGAAAAGATATAATGTTATTGTTCAACCAGAAAAACCAGCCTGCAAAATTGGTTCTTAAAAACTCTTGCTTGCAGTTCTAACTGTTCTTTGATTTAAATTTCATGCAACAAAAAGCCTCCTCCAAACTGTGGAAGACCTGCAAATCATTTTTCAAGAAGATAGCCTGCACATGTATTCCTTATACAGATCCTTTGAAACAGTTTGAACAGATACTATGTGTATACATTGTCTTACATGGCATACAAACCTTAACATCTAAAGCTGTATGAATCATGCACAAATACTTCATCTAGGGAAAGGCTGAGGAAGCATGAACCCATCATAGTCATCATTTGCTCAAATTGAAGGGAGAAATTTACTGACTGACAAAGTACCAGACGGGGGGCTGTTGCTAGAATTTTCCAGCTGCAAGCTCCAATTTCCAGTGGAGAAACTAATCTTTTGAGTCAGTTGAAGACATTAAGGTTATGTTGATAGATTCAATGCCGAAAAGAACATTGTGCAAGAGGATTATCAATGATAGAAACAGAAAAGTTGCACTATACCAGTCAAGTTTAGCCACAAGAGGTAATTCCCCTCCTGAGTTGAAATTATAAAATAAAATGCACCACTTCATGACATCAAGATTGATAATGAACCTTCAGTTCTTAAAATAGTAAACTATATGTTTGTTGTTTTAACATGCAATCATAAGCATTAAACAAATAACGAGAAGCACAAATTGAACAATTGAAGCAATATCCTTGTTATGAGTTTCACAGCAATGCAAGTTCAATATAGAAAAACGATACAGATGGGATGAAAAATTTGCTTTCTCATTTATGAATCATTTGAAACATTCTCAGTGAAAAAGAACCCGAGTACAGACTGAAACGCATGGCCCACAACGAAGATTAAAAAAAA
>CAODLS011985287.1:0-21883 GCA_948243855.1 Flueggea neowawraea
GCAGGGTGTGGTTCTCGACATATTGGCCGCAATGGGCATCATTAAGTCTCATCATTTCTGGCTGGATGTGGAGCACATCCAGGAAGCTCTTCAGAATGTCTTGGTAATTCTAGAGATGGTTGTCTTCTCTGTTATCCAACAGTATGCATACGATGTTGGACCCTACAGTGGAGAAGTGGAAAAGAAGCTGAAATTAAACAAGAGTGAATGAGTGAGTAATCAGTCCACCTTACGTTTACAAGGATGTGATATGCTTCATGCTTGGAAGTTAGCAGTGAATTTTTTAGAGTTTATTTACTTCTACAGCACTAGAGCCACCTAGCCGATATGCTTTTTACAGGCATATGTATACTAGCTTTTTTTTGGTCAATGCATATGTATATTACCTGTATCATTAGTACTTGTCTGATGCACATGATTTTGTGGAGTGCATATGGTCAGCATTCTTGAGTCTCTGTTTAATAATGGTTTTGTTGAATTAATATTAATAACATATGGTACGATGTTTGTGTTATGAATTCATTTGTGAGTGGCACTGTGCCTAATTCTGCCCTGTGTTGGACTAAACTTATGTACGTTAGCTGTATAATTAGTATGGAAGAAATTTGACATGCAAATTACTTTTGTGCCGATGCCAAAATCTTACCATGACTACTATATATATATATTTTTTTTTTTGTGTCAGGACATGGCTGCTATAATATGCTTTCTTATTGTCTTTCGTTAAGAGATATATTGTTTCAGCTTGTTAAAACATTTATTGACTTGAATTAAGAAAAGAAAACTTGTCTCAAAACACTAATATTTATATATTAAATTATTGGCTTTTATGCGGTTTGACGAATTGAATATTTGAATATAAAATATGCATCTAAAAAATTAAACAGAATCTCATTCTCTTAAATTGCTTATTAAAATTATTGACAATTCATCAAATTTTATTTTAACTTTGCTAAAATTATTTTAAGTTTTTCTTTGAAATACAAAATACAGTTATGGTGACAATTTCAATTTTAACCATATCTTGCAATTATCATTCCCAAGACTGCCGCCCCTTGAAGAGTAATAATCACAACATAAATAAAAAGGGCGAGCAAAAATCTGCCGACCCCATCCAACCCGATTGTTTGGTGGTGGTTTGTAAAATCCTCAACCCGACAGGTGGAGGTCGGGAGGCGATTTCGGGTTTTCTGTCTGCTTTGATGGACTTCGGTTCGGGTGTAAGATTTTTTTTTTAAAAAAACTTTTTCAAATTTATTTGATTTTGTTTGTGTAATTGTTGTTTGGTTGAAACGATGGCTTTCTACTACAAATTTGTCAGTGCAAAAGATTATTCAATTTCTATGAACAGTCAGAAGGGCAAAAACAACGTATTTTCTTATTTTCATTCACTCTTACAATTTATAAGTATGTCCAATCCTTATATACCGCAGACAGAGAAGAGAAGCTATGAGGAGCTATGAAGGAAAGTAACTACATACACAAATGAAGCAGCTAATTGATTTTTAATCAGGAAACTTCCAGCCATACAATCCCAAAGATATTGGAGACAAATGGAGTGATTCAAGGAAAGTTTAACAGAGAAATTCTCAACCTTGTCCTTTTATATCTATCTCGGTTTAATGCAAAATGGTCAACTTTGAAAGACTACAACCTTTGCAAACGGATGAGTCATGAGACCCATAATCTATAGATAGAAAACTCGTTTCAAACTCTAATAGGCTTCACCACGATAAATCTAGTTAATGTTTTCTTGTCTCAAATTTAATTCATCTGGTCCCATTTTATTAACACTCAAACTAAGTTGCGAACACGTGAATTATTCATTTATCACTGTCAGTTAGTCTTGAGAAAACCAAGATGCAAAATGCACATCATTATCTTGATAATATTGAAATTAATTTTTTTTGGGGATGATGATATATCTCTGTACCTAGTTATTATTGTACATGCTCGTAAGCATATGTGAATACTTCAACGCATCGATGCAAATCTCTTGAGCAACATTGCTCGAATTATTCGTCACAATTTTCTAGCTGTTTATGCAAGGTTCAAGGCATTTAGTAATGCAGAACTCTTCGGGTGTTGTTTCTTTTGCATTGGTTGCTTTAAATGAAAAGAACCAAAGGTTTAAAAACAATATTAGTGTTTTTACTGCTCAAGTTGATTGGCAAAAATGGATTTCAGTTCCTCGGTTCGCCACCAAATTACTCCAATAGGACCAGGATGTATAGTTAGCACTTCGTGTAATGCACATAATTTGGCGGATGGCATATAATTAATCAGCATTCTTGACTCTGCTGAGTAATGGTTTTGTTGAACCAATACTAATAAAATGTGATGTTTGTGTTGTGAATCTATTTGTGAGTGGCAAGATACCTACTAATAGTGCCCTGTGTTGGACTAAATCAGTCATGCAGCATGCTAGAGTGATTCTAGATATGATCAAATTAATGATAATAATAAAATAATGGTAGGGCTCAACTTAGTTGAAGCTGCATTAACTATGAATGGCAATCATAAAATTGGAGGAGCATCTTGTAAAGAAAACACGTAGCTGATGGTCTACAAGCACTAGTGTTTAGTGCATGATTAATTTCTACCTATACCACTTTTTTCATGCACTAATAAAAACTCTGATTGAGCACACAATAGAGAAAGAACCAGAACAAAAAGTGTTTCCAAGCCACAGGCATGCATGAATGCCAGTAAAAATGGGACAATTTCACTATTTTTTCCCTTTTTTTTTGTTACATTTCACTTTCTTTGTGGATTTCATTTAATTGTTCTTTTTTGTCTTTGATTTTGTTTAATTGTTCGATCACGACATTTTTGTTGTTTTAGTTCACATAAGAATACTCTTTTTTAACTCTCCGTAAAGTATTTTGCTCGAATTAAACAACAAAAATTACATTAATTTAGGACTTGTTTGGTTGGATGTTAGAAAAATAGAGAAATATTACTACTTTTAGAAAATTAGATAAACTTCCTAAGGAGGAATCATGAAGTCTAACTTTTTTAATAACCAATCAAACATTTTACGAATATATCCTCAAAATACTATTTATTTATAATTTATTTATTTATTTTTAAAATTTTATAAATTATTTCAATAATAAATTTTGATAAATTATAAATAATTTTTTGATAAAATATTTTATAAATAAATTTCAATTTTATATAAGTTATAAAAACTATTTTTTATTTTTAGGATTTTCAAAATATGTTTTACATGAAATATTTTCTTTTAATTAAATAAATAAATTTTGTCAAATTTTAAAAATAGTCTTCATTATAGAATTATGTGAAAAAATAACTGTAATTTTATTTTTCATAAGATAAAATATGTTATGTTATAAAAATAAATATTTTTTCTTTAATTTTTTTATATTATTAATTTAAATTTAATAAAAATAAGTATATTATTATTTTTTTTCAACTAACTTCTTAAGATTTATAATTTTGAACCAAACACAATAAATTATACTTTTCAAAAATTTAACATGTCAATCAAACAAATTATTTTTGAGGAAATTAATTTTTTAAAAATAATTTCTGAGAAATTATTTTTTCAAAAAGTTGAATTAAGTTAGTCATTAAATAATGTTTTTAAGGTAGGAAAAAAAATCCAGTGACGTGACAACTTATTAAAGCAATAAAATAAGAAAGAATCAATTAGGATTTGATTCAGCAAGTGCCTATAATGTGTTACACGAGGCTTCCAACATCTATAATTATACAAAATGACCACACACAATTCGTCAAAATTGCAATGCTTTTTTTCAACGGAGATTGTGTGACAAACCAAATAAGGGTAGACGATTCAAAACAAAACTGATGCCTGTTAATTGGATTTATTAGCAATAATCTTCCCTATCCATGCTAGGCGTGCCAACTCGATTGGTTGTAATTAATTAATCAGTCATTACATTATTGTCATAGAACCATGCCTCGTTTGTTGCCTCATGCCTAACCTCTTTTTTTCTTTTTCTAATCAATCATTTTGATGCAAAATTGTAATAAGCAATGATGCCTGATTGAGTGGTGGTTCTGTTATACTAACATTCTATGGTATCTCCTATCCATTTATTTTAGCATGCGAGGAAATATCAAACTTTTTGTTATCTGACTATTTTGAATTCGAGTTGATTAAGACTTTAAATTTTATTTTTTAATTGTTTTTTTTTTTATTTTTGTTCTTAATTAAAATGTTGTACTGTTATAAATAAAATTCTAATTAACCTCACTCAACTTAACAAACTTCTTGGAATTGAATGACAAATTAACTCATCCAGAAGGCATTATGCAATAAATTGGCATCATATTAGTGACCTAAAGGCCAGAAGTTTATAAATGATATAATAGTGGAAGTGAGAACAAGGAGTTTTCGCCGGACCAATTTCTTCTCTACTTTCTAGGAAAGCACACAAGAAAATTAAGCGCCGTCAAAGGGCAGCGAGGCGAGACGCGGCAGAGAACAAAGAAGAGGCATAGAGAGAGCCACCATAGGAGTCCCCACTCTCCACGTCCTTCCTCAATTGAGGCGTGTGTGTACACGCTTGGCATCCATTTCCAAGCATAACCATACCAACCTACACAGCTCGTAAAAAAGATTCCAAATTCCAAAGTCAAACCAAAGCAAAGAGAGAAACATAACCACTTTGCCGTTCCTTTTTCTTCTTCTTCTTCTACTTAACTTACTTTTCTTGTACCGCTTACCTCTCTGATTCTGCCACCGTCCACAAAGAACAATATAGCTATATTATAGATAAGCAAAAAAAGAAAAAAAAAATCAAATTTTTGATACATAGAGGAAGAGCTTGAAGCAGATATGAACGGGAAGGCTAATGTTTCCAAAGAGCTTAATGCTAAGCACATAAAGGTCTCTCCTTTATCCCCTATGCTATTACTTTCATAAATTTTTAAACTTTGTACTCCTGATTAAAAAAAAAAAAGTGCCTCTCGTTAGTATTCACTGATTATGTGCTCTTTTATAGTCTTTCACGGTCACGTTGTTCTTTTGAGTTTATGCTTCATTGGTTCGTGGTTATTGAGGTATTCCAAATGCGATTTTAGTTTGAAGTTTTTGGGTTTTGCTGGGTATGCTTTAGTTTTGAGTATTATTTGAGTTTGCATGGTGCTGCGTAGCTAAGCAAGGGCTACAAATGGTTAATTAGCTTAGTTAATTTTAGATTCATGTTTAGTTGATTCTAATCACTATGCTATGTACACTGCATTTTTTTTTCTAACTTACTGTATTAATTTGATTCATAATGTCAGATTGCTGACTAAACAAGTTCACTTGCTGAATTTTACGATGAAGATGAAGAAAATTTTATGCTTTGATTTAAAAAGAAGGAAAGAAACTGATAATTGATTTCGAACTCAATACTTTTGATGATTGTTGAATCAATTTTGTTTCTTTAGCTCCCTTTTTTGGCCGAAGATATTCTCTTTCGGATTTTTTTTTTTATAATGGAAATTGGATGCTAAGCAAATTATAAGTGTCACGACCAGTTTTCGGAATCATGACCGGTGTAGGAGGCGAACCGTCTGTAGAAACTTGGCTCATCCCGTACAATCCTCAAAGATCAGATTACTACCCAAAACTTTAATAACATTTGTAATTCAAAATATATAGAATATAAAACGGATTTATATAAAATCAGCATAATATATGTATACAGTCTATATACCCAAAAAAAGGTTTACGAGTAAACCAAATTAAATACATCAAAAGTCAAGTGGCAACCCAGTAATCCAACAACATCTCGATGCAGAACTCTAATACCCAAAACAAAGAGCCCGGACAAAAGGGCATCACTAACCAAAAGACTCATCACTGGTAAGCAATATGTAGAACAGTTGTCGAAGCTAAAATCTGTGTACTTGAAATAAAGGATCAACCACAGACAGAAATACAAGGGGGGTCAAATTCAGTGAGGAATAACACTCCAGAGCGTCTTATACGTGCCTAACAAAGACTGTTTTGAAAACAGTTCGCAAATATCACATGCAATATCAATAGATATATAACTATACACACTATATAAGTAATAGCTTTTCAAAAATCATTTTGAAATTTGTTCGCAAACAAAGCAACTAACATGCACGTAGGCATAATAGAAATCATCTCAGATTTTAAATTAGAGTTTCATATTCAAAATATATACAAGCAATACGGGACTAAACAAACGTGATATGGACTCAACCATAAATCACGAAGTGTGTGGACCAGCTATAAACCATGATGAGGACTCGCCTCTATCAATATCAAATCATGTGTCTGGTCAGGACAACATGGCTACCGACAACCCTGATAGTTGGGTTATATCAATCATTGGTATATCAAAGGCTACATACCTCGTTGCACAGGAGTCCCCATATCGAAAACCAAATCGTACTATCATATAGTATAAAATCCCAAGCATGCAATCCAGCATGAAAATCATAGAGAAGATATAATATATATATATATATATATATATATTTTAAAAAAGTTATTGATTATTAAATCATATAACCAATTTATTATCTCAACCAATTCTTAGATTAGTCCATATTCCAGAATATTCTCAGCACATAAAAAACCAGTAAATAAGAGTTCGAGACACAACCAATGTGTCTGAAACTGTTATTCATTCACCTGGAAGTCTAAGTAATATCACCAGTCAAGCCCCACTAGTCGATCGCTGGTCTCGCTGGCAGGGACAAGTAGTTGTACAAGTACAAACAGCTCTAACATCAAAATGTACTATTGTGGCAATAACAAATGCATGATATACAAATGCAAATGTAGATATAATTCTACAAAATGACAAATCTATCCAAATCAGGATCCGCTTAGTACCCAACGGAACCGAACACCCACATTGGCTCTAATCAGCCTCCTGAACATCAATGCAACCTCGAGTTCAACAAATGAACTCAAAATCCTCAAGAATCTCTACTTAGAGATTCAAATCTCTATGACCCATAAGGAGAAATCATCAATTTCTCCAAGTCAAACTCAAATCTAAGTAGCTCTAACTCTGATCCAACAAGATATATCAGAAACTACACCAGATCTGCGAAGAAATCTAGCAAAACCCGAAACCCTAGTTTCAGATAAACTCATTTGGTTCAAACACCAAATCCCACGAAACCGAAGCTCAACCCACAAGCTTCAGGTTTCAAACAACCATAATCTAACACATATTAACTCTCATTCCATCAGAAAAGAAAAGATCTGACTCAAACTTAAAGTTTGGCTAGAGCCCTAAAATGCTCAAATGCAAAGCAAAATAAGAAAATTGGGAGATTAATGGATGTCTTACCTCAAAAATTGTTGTAGAAACAAAGAGAAGCAAGTAAGATCGGAGAGAAATAAATGAGAGATTTCTCTGATAGTTGAGATGAGTTATGACCGAAGAAAGGGTAGGTGGAGGGTATTTATAGACTCATGGGCTGAAGCGCCACATTTCAAGGAAAGTTGCCAAGCTGGAACACATATACGTGCGTAGTAGGGGTTTTGCGTACGTAGAATCGTGCTCTACGTGGGTAGTATTCCACACAACGTGCGTAGACGGCAGATCTGGAATCCCCTCGCTCCCAGATCTACAATCTACGTGCATTCCACCCCCTACTGTGTGCGTAGAAGACATCAGCGTGCTCACGGTTCACACCCAGACGGTGATCAATGTGCCCAGAAGTTTTGCAACGCACACAGACGATCCTAAGCACGTTCACGGTCAAACCCAGACCCCAACTACATGCGTAGTACCCTGTATTGTGCATGTAGGTGACCTCCAACGTACATTACAACCAACGCATGTTCACGGTCATACTCAAGCCTCGTCTGCGTTCGTAGTACCCAGTACTATGCACGTAGATGACCTCAAATGTGCATTACACACACGGCTCAGCATATAAAGACTTTCCAAACTCCAACTCTACTGGAGTACTACTAGATTCCGGTTCGAACAGACGGGATATTACAGTAAGCTGTGAAATTTCTTGCTCTTAGTGTTTCATGTTAAAGGATGTAACTTTTTAGCATATTGATAACCATAAGTGTAGTAATAATTGCTCCGTTGAAATGTTGGACCTTTTTTGTGTGCCTTGTTCATTCAGATGTAATTGCAACTGATCTATTTCCTTTCCATTTTGCAGATCTTGGAAAGTCTCCTCAAGTTACCTGAGAATAGAGAATGTGCTGACTGCAAAACCAAGTAGGTATCTGAGTGTGTGTTAATGTAAAAGATCTTTTTTCTATTACCGAAATTCCGTCCATTTTTGCATCTCTTCTTTATTTTTTTTCTTAAGTTTTTATTTATTTATTTATTTTAATGTTTGATAGTGTTTGGCTTGCTCTGCAGAGCTCCAAGATGGGCTAGTGTAAATCTGGGAATTTTCATTTGCATGCAATGCTCAGGAGTACACAGAGGTCTTGGAGTGCACATATCAAAGGTGGATCATGTTCTTTCATTCAAATTATTATAGATTTTACTTTATCGCTATCATGTTGTAATTATGGTTTCTTTTTCAATTGAGATACTAATTCAACTAATATTAAATTGTTAACAGGTAAGATCTGCTACTTTAGACACATGGCTTCCGGACCAGATCAAATTCATCCAATGTAGGCAACCAACTTATTCCTCTACCTTACATTTTTGTTCTTTTTGCAGAGCCATATCTAAGATCATATTATAATATTTCCTGGAATGTAACTTTGTTTTCTTGTTCACAGCTATGGGGAATGAGAAATCCAACAGCTACTGGGAAGCAGAGTTGCCCACTAATTATGATAGAGTTGGCATTGAGAATTTCATTCGTGCAAAGTACGGCCTTTAGATGAGTAATATCTAGTAGTAATGTTAGCTTGGTTTTTGTTACTTATTTAACAGTTTTGTTATTTCCTTTAAGCCAACAAACTCTTGGATGCCTAATAAATTTGGTAGGTATTTAGAGAAGAGATGGGTACCTAGGGAAGGAAAAGCGGGATCGCCTTCCAGGGTGAATGTGGAGAAGGTTTCAAGTCATAGACCAGTACTAAGCAGTAATGAGAATTTACGAGTGAATAACATCACTCGCGCTATGGAGGAGAGGAAAATTACCCATCCACCAGTTACAGAAAACAGTAGTACTCCATCTAAAAGTTCCAACCCAGTACCAGTTGAAGTGTCTTGGCAGGTGGATACAAAATTCCTTTTACTTTCCCTCCAGTTATCGAATTGAATATTGGCAGCCATAATGCTTCTTGCTGAATTCATGGTTCAACTATGCACCTCTGAAACCAGTTAACCATTTTAGAATTACATAAATGATTGAAGTTCCTAATTATTTAATTTGCACAGCTGCTGGATACAATTATAGGACAATCAATAGCTTCATGCAAGAAAAAAAGTCTAAAATTGCTAGGAATTTTCTTTAAAATCTGAAAATGGTTTGTTATGATTGATCATATTGCATTAAAGGATTAGCTGAACATCTGAGTATAAGATTAATTGTTGGAAAATTGTCATGCATTGCCTTTTCTTCTGCTCTACTTTTTGTGTGCCTATATCCATATGTGCTTCTGCTAATTTTTTTGCTCTGTTCTGTTTTCTTGATTTTTATATTGGTGATTGGACAGGTCAAATCTGATGCAAAATCTCAAGAACCTGTGAAGAATTCTGAACCGGTTGTCCCAATCAAGGCTGAACCTGCAAAGAAGGAAGGTGGTGCGACTCCTGTTGCTCCCTTGAAAGTGGATTATGCAACAGAGCTTTTTCGTCTGCTCGGCATGGATGATTCCAGAGGAAATGACTCTAACAATGCTTCTGCTAACAATACATGGGCTGGTTTACAGTGTTAGCTTCTTCTTGAAAATATTTCTTAAAGCAACTGACTTAGTATGTTATTTTTTATAGTTTTGGAGAGAAATACTTCCTTGCAGAATTGGTTTAGTATTTGACTGTTCATTATCTCACGGCTTGCCAATTTGCAGCTCCAGAAGCAAACACCATCGTCGAGAGAAGTGATCACTCAAACGTGAATGGAGGCCAGACACAATTCATTCAGGTGGTTCAGCATAAATTTAATGATCCAAAATTGGCTGCACCAGCTCTGGAGAAAAATCCAAAAGATGCCAAAAATGATGTCATGAACCTCTTCGAGAGGGTAAAAAACAAATTCACTGAAGTTGAATTTACGTAACATGTAAAATGGGCAGAACGTGCAAAAAGATGAACTGGTGCCTTATTTTTGTTGCTGTTGGTTTTATGTTCCAGTTAATATATTCATCATCAATTTTATGCAGTCCAATGTGCCATCTCCTCTTTACCTCCATCATCAAAAACCTTCTATGTTTTTACAACAGCCATTTCCCGTGGCTGCTACAGCAATGCCTAGTGGCGCTGCTACAACTTCCCCGGCTGGCATGTATAAATTCAATGTCGGTGTTCGCCCTCCCATGCAAAATTGGGGTAGTGCTGGGCATCAAGCTCAAGGGATGATGATGCAAAGCAATGATCTACAAAAGTACATTCAGGTTGGAATGTCAGGCAACTCAATATTAGATGTTTTACGCTTCAGATGTTCCATTTTTGCATTGCTAATAAGCTCCTTTGACAGGTTGGAAATGGCCAAACTATATATTCGGCAGCAAATTTAAGTAACCTTCCAATATCAAGGTATGCCTGTGAGTTTAGCAGAAAGCAATTCTAGAACTGCATTACATTTTTTATGCCATTGAGAGGTCCACATATAAGTAAATTATCGTCATGAATTAATCATATAAGGTATGCTGTATAATTGCATAATCGTGTGATAATTAACTGCTATATATGCAGCATGTACAGGCCTGCAGGTTCAGCAGCTCCGGTGAATGGCATGGCAAATCCGAACAGAACTCTGCCGCCTCCGATGTATCCTCTTGCGCCGACTCCACCTGCTGTCTATTATGATTTGTCGTCGTTAACACAAGGAATGCTTACAAAGCGGTGACAAATTGCATCAGGTTTTTCTTGTCAGAACAGGATCATATATATATAGTTACACCACAAGAAAATTCAGTTTCATGCAATATATTGGTTTGCAACTTCCAATCTTATTGTTCACAAGGGAGTTATTGTCATCCATTGTATTAATTGATATTGCAACATTCTGTATAAATGTTTGCTATTTTTCCAAGTTTAGGCATGCCATTATTTCTTGTAGGAACTTGGGCTTTCCGATTTGCAGCTTACATATTTACTTGTGTGGTTTATTACATCTTTATGTGCAACTAACAGATTTTTAAGAATTGGGTCCACTATAAATGATCTCATTGTCATAAATAACTATTTTCGAATCTTGATGTTCCTTTGCCTTGAATTTAACCGACGTCGTCTCTGCTCAAGCACGCTTTTGCCAGCCGAAAGTAGCATTTCTACTTCCTTCAACAGAAATATGGATTAATCACATGCACACCTTATTTATCCCCCCCAAAAAAAAACTCATACCTTAAAATTGGTTATCTTGAAAAAACAAAATTTTCCCATTAATTTTCACTGAGTTCTATTTTTTTGGGGAAAACAATCCCACGTAGGTATGTGTGATGTATTGCCTTGGTATTTCTTGAAAAAAAGTGTACAAGATTTCAAGTTTTAGACTTTTATACGTAGTCGAGCTATTAACTAGATTCAACTAACTAACTAACGAACCTCCGTTTAGGTAAACTAATTCATGAAATGTTGAGAAAAATCATACGATTTGACTCGGAGATGGAAGTTGGAATTGCGGAGGTTACTACGTGTTAGCCGCAATCAAAATCAGAATTTTCCATGCGGAGAGGAAAGCTTAATTACCTAAGCAACGTAGCTCCGCCAAGAAGCTCCCACATGAAGGGCCTTACGTTAACCCATATGGCACTCCACTAAGAATTGGGCGGTGCTTAAAAACGGCTCTAAAATTATTAATCTACAATCTTGGACTTGAAAAAGTACCAATCCCTTTAATTATTTTCTCTGATTTTTCTTCTACCGTCACTCTATCAACTATATGTCCTCTTCTCTGGTGTATTTTTACTTGACTGGAATCTTGGCACGTCATCATCATCGTACCAATCCCGTAGTAGAGAATATCCCCGAACCAACAAACCCAGAATGGGCTCCTTTAAGGTATCTAAACCAGCTCCACTCGAACAGGCCAATCAAACTCTCCAATCTTTTAGACTTTTTGGGTCACAACACCGTCCATAACTGAAAGGGTAATGTCTGTATCTAAAGACGCTTCGAGGTTGTTTCTTGGCTTTGAAAATGGACAATATGCTTTTTTGAATTTTTGCTGGAATGAAAATTTCACCGCAAATTTCAGGAAAGAAAGTGTCCTAATTAAGTAACCCAAAGTATCCAACAAAAAAAGAGTAACCGAAATTGACTGGCGGGTAGTTGGAACAAATAACGGACAATCCTTTGGCTGGGACCTACCAAGATACGTACATTATCCACTTGCTCCATTGCTTGTTAATTGTAAGACTACTCCTAACGCACGATATCTGAAGTTGTTTTGGGAGACGCTTGCTCAACATTTTTATTGTTATTTTATTAAAGTTCTCAGTTCCTAACCCCTCAACTTTTTTATCTGTAACTCAGGGACTACTTAAGAGTTTCGTAGAACGCCTACTCAGTTTTTCATTAAACATAATTTTATTTTAATCCGTTGGATCAAAACGATCCAACGGTCAGATTTTAATTTAAAAAAAAAAAGATTAAATTGGGTCTCGCGCCTAACTCATGTAGTTCGTCCTTCCACAGAAGAACAGACTACAACATGGAGACACAATAACACGTCCCCATGTCAGCGTTTATGCGTTATAACCACTCTAACCCAGTAGCTAAAAGCAACATCAATATCGTCAAATCTCAACAGATTGTTAGTTATTACAGGTATTATATTTGTACAAACTTCAAATAACGGAAGAAGCTAATTTTTGCGGACAATCCATTACGTCTGGTTCGTTAATTTTTTGTTTTTTGGCCAAACAAAAATCCTGCATCGTTTTAGTTGAGGTGTGTTCTCGAATTTATAATTAAGAGATAATCATTCACTTATGTCACATGATACCTTTTTGAAGTATAATTAGATGTAAATTTAAAATAGTATTAGAGTCATTTTTAATATAATGATTTAAACTGACCATGGGTTGCTCTATTCCCATCAGATATCCAGCCATAAATGTAGTCACATTCTAAACCAAAAAGCAAGCAACTTTCAACTTATCTCCATGCATCTGTCTATGATCAACCAACACATTTTTGCCTCCCCCAGATTAGTAAAACTTTGTAGCCATATGTCCACACTTACGCTTGGACTAATTGGAGTAAATCCATGATGATCCAAACACGGTGGACCAAAGCTACAATATACGAATTTGCGTGTTTCTCGCAGATTGAACAGTCATGTGTGGAGAGTCAAATACATAAAAACGAGAAAATATTTCTGGCTACAAGCGGATATCTGGCTCTTGTTGTAGCTATTTCAGTGCAATTACCATGAACGAGTTCTGGTCTTCTTTGAGAGCTACTGTTTTTTAACGTAGTCAATATTTCATTTATTAAATTGACTAATCTGATCCAATTGACTAAAAACTAGTCCTTTAATGGACCGACAATTTGTCTCTAATTACCTTTTTTCACACGGTTATCCAATACTAAGATAAGCATACCTGTGAACAAATATTATGATTAATCTAGAAATGGATCGAGTTGAAGTTGGTTAAGATCAAAATGGAGGTCATTTTCCAAATGTTTTCCATTAAACTTTTGAGGCAAATACCAAGTAAATACACTATATACATGCGGCAGTTTATTGGTGGTCATTTTCTAAAATTTTGTGTTTAAGCTAATCATTATTATCATTCACAGAAACAGGAATCAGGAATCGGCCAAAATCCACAGTCCAATATATATCGTAAGTTACGATAACTTGTCTATGAAGGCGGCGTTGATATTGCTGTTGAAAGTATTGAAAGATATGGACGGTTCCTTGGGTTTTCATCACCAACACAAGCAGACACTTGCCCACGATAGCTACAATATATATTATTTACAACAATGTATACAGCGACAGACAAAGAGCACCCGCGAGATCCTATATATATAATTTTGTTATAATAATTTTTAAAATTTTGAGCTTAAAAAAATAAATAATTAAATTCTTAATTTAATTATCATTTATCCATCTGCTATTAAAATTACTGTCAACTCCCATGATATTTTTTAATGATGTCTCTAGATAAAAATAATTCTAAGTACATCAGTGTATATATATTATCTTGCTTCACATAAAATCTACGTGGAAAAAAAGAAAATAATAAACATAAAAATGGCTTTTACATAAGACGAATGATATTCTAGATTCTTCAACACGTACTAACTACTTCAACTAATATACAGACTGGTGGTTAAGCTAGATAAACAATATTAATGGGCCCAATTTCATTATTCTACATCCACACCTAGCTACCTGTATTTTTCGCATGCATACCACTTAACTTGATTAATCATAAAATAGAAATATCGAGATTTATTGATCCCGAGCATGCATGAGAAATCGAGAATTACATGCATGATATATCCGCGCAAAGAGTGCATGAATTTTTTTTATGCAGACATAAATCGGATCATGTGAAACAATTTAATTAATATTAAAAAGTTTAATATATATTATTCTTGGAGGAATGGTCAAATCCATGAATGCTAAACGCCAAAATAAAAGTAAGAAAAATCTTTAATATTACGATGAAAATAACAAAATAAACCCTTTTGAATTAGTATTTTGTGTATGTTACACATATACAATGCCTGCAAAATAAGCAACATATGGCATGGGACATTATGGGACAGTGTTAAAGACATCTAGGATGTTTTTGGCCTATTGATCAAAAGAAAAAAAGGGACGCCTAGGATTTTCCAGCTTCTTGAAAACAATTTATTTTGGGATGGGTTTCTAAGTGATAAAGATGGTTAACTGTCATACAAACTTCAAAACATGCATACACGTGTGCATGCAAGAGCATGTCCACATGTTTCGTCAATGTTTCTGAGTTGACATTTGGAGAGACCAATAAGAATGGCCCAAACGTACTCTATATGATAGGAGATTTTCATAAACAAATACTTAATTAATTATTAATTTGTAAATTGCATTAATTTTTTTTACGGCAAATTGCATTAATTATCTGAGACAATTTATCTCTGCGCAGAAATATTTAAGCTATTGTAACAGTCGTGATGAAGTTTTAATTAAAGAAATGATTTAAGTGAAGTGTTTAAGCTGTTGTAATCGTGACAATTTATCTCTGTATGTCGTGTCTTGTGATTAACAAACACAAGTGTGCATGTAATTAGCGTCATGTAACCGTAAAATGAGAAAAAAAATAAAATAAAATTCGGTCAATCGTTATATTAATATTGCGGATGTATGTAGTTTTAAACCCTAATTCGCAAATACTACATATATAAGCAATAGATTTGATGTTGTCGTAGTTCACTTTCCATTTTTTTTTGGATATCATTTGACATAGAGGCATTTGTCTTCTTGGCTGATACCTAATCTTTTGACGAACTGATATTTTGATATTTTAATTAATTTGGAAAATATCATAAATAAAATAAGTCATACCCTTTTTTCTATAAGTCATACGCAAATATTTTTAAATTGTAGTGATTAATTATAGAAAAAAAAATCAACGATGCGAGTGATACGTCAGTTGTCAAATATGAATAATCCTTAATGTTTCGTTCCTTATATAAAATTAAGAGAGCAATCTAGCAAAACAAGCCTTATAATTAACAAATTAGATAAGACATTCTCCCTCGTAATTGAAGATCCTACGTTTCTTTAATAAAAGAGATAAATGGATAAGTCCAAGTCTTCAATACACTACACTTGTAAGGCAAAACCCTTATCATTAACTTAACTAGTATCTCAATTTGGCATCAATAAAGATTGGCAGGGTGTATTTGTGCTTTATTTGAAGTTTTTGTGTTGCCTTTAATGCATCAACCGCTGAAAAGAATCAGTAGCCACATTGGTGGTAGGAGCAAAAAGACCAAGATGGTGGGTTAAGGGTGAACCCACCGAGCTGTGTTGGGCACGTGCGAAGGCACCACTGCATCAGCCGCATCTTCTCTTGTTACAGCCTGCGCGAATAACGGTCGATTATATGACCGTTTGAATATTCAAATGTTTCGGACAGCTGGGCTCAAGCCCACAAAGCACTTCCATTCCATAATTCCGTTTCTAATTTCCACACTGGTCGGTTAACAATACTTTCTTTGCTTCTTATAAAATTTGAGGGGTACAGTTGCAAAAATAACAGGTGAATTTTGGTAGACCCTGCAATCAAAGAAAAGAGAAATTATCACATCTTTTAAAAAATATAATAGTGGACATACAATTTATGCCTCTTTTATACATATACTAATGTTTTCGAGCATAGTGTGAAATTCGTTTCAAAGTTTGCTTTTGATTTATTAATTTGTTGCCTAACCATCATCCCATTATACAATAGAAATCATGATAATCTTTATATATGTAAAAACAAACAAGTGTGCAATAGGTCTTAAGCTCATGGACGAACAATTGGAAGCAATATCCACTAGCTGTGGAAGTTGATCGACTCGATTTCCAATGAGATAGTAGTGTAAGGTTAAAACTTTATGTGAAAGCTAATTGTAAAAACAACAATTAAGAGCTTTATTTTTTGTTTTTAACTTCGGAAGATGGGATGGTGCGACTTCTTTTGGTACGTTCTGGAAAATAAAATAGAACAGAAAAATGAAATGAGGAGGAGGAAGAGATTAATGAATTATTAATTTGCTATTTTGAGGTGGGATCCACCTTCGTATCTTTTCACAAACACTTTTTCTGCATCCTAATTAATAATCATATTTCCCCTTCAAGTGTGGGCCACCACAGATATTCCATAAGCAATCCCCCTTTCCCACTCATCTCAGCCGTCCACATCCCTCCTGTCTTAAATCCAACGCTCCAAATCCATCTAAAAACCGTGTTCCTACACTCACTCCCTATATGTATGTGACCCGTCTCCTCCACCACACTATGCAATCCACTCCATTGACGCAGCGACCAAGGTAAGGTAAGGTAAGCGAAGGAACAAAAATGGTGAAAGTCTCACGGTCAGTGCAGATAGCGTTGGTGTCGACGGCTGTGTCGCTTATAGGCTTGGTTGTGAAATCCTCTGTTCCATTGGTGGTAGATTTCTCTGTTTATCAAGCTCCACTCATATGGAGCTCCCTAGCTTCGTGGCTTCGACCTCCTTATCTCTACGTCATCATCAACTTCATCATTATCACCATCGCCGCTTCCTCACGCTTCCACCAGGACAAGACGAACGAGCAACAGCCGGATGAGCCAGCTCCTCAAGTGCTAAAAAAGCTACCCTCGGGGGATTTTGATGAGAAGCTGAAAGTTTCAACTGCTGAGATTCGATTTGGAGGTGTGGAGTCGCCGGTGGAGGAGAAGGCAGTTATTGTTAGTAGTGTTGATAATGTGTTTGAGGATAAGAGTAGTAGTAGTGAGGTGGTGAGGGAGGACGTGGATGAGGATGAGTTTGTGATCTCCAAGTCTACGTGGATGCCGCCGCCGAAGAGGACTGTGTCGTTGGAGAGTCCGACGGAGATTCTTTATTCGGCTGAGAAGCCTCTCGTTTCTGCTCGCTTCGGTCACCGGAAACCTCTCAGACCAAGTCCCGAAGGTATAATTTATTTATTAATTTTACATTTGAGTAAGTTTTACCTAAATGACAACTATTCTATTTACCGTTGCAAAGTTTGTTTTCGAAATTTGAAATTGAAAAGCTTTTTGGTCGGTGCGTGTGGGCGACCCGTCTCCGGCGCCGTCTTTAAATTGCACGTGTTTTAACTGATTGAGTTGACGCATTTCCAAGATTTTATTCGATACTCCATTTGCTTTGGCTTAAAACGTTGTCGTTTTATGTCCATCCGTCTACTCAGTTTGATTTGCTTTCCTTTGCCGCACAAAATAAAGTTCCAACATGGCGTCTACTTGACGCCACACTTCGCAAAGACCAAAAAGTCCTCTCCCGTGTAACTGTTATCTGGCTTGGTCTGCTATGTAAATTAAACTAAGTTTTAAGGGCAAAATGTTCAAATTTGAGTCCGTTATAAATTTTGCAGGGGGGAGAGCGTTGAGGGTGTCGAAGCCAAAAAGACATGAGACGCTGGAGAACACGTGGAAGGCGATAACGGAGGGTCGAGCAATGCCGTTGACCAGGCGTTTGAAGAAAGGTAACACGTGGCAGAATCACAGTCCTCAAGAGAATGTGAGCCCAGTGGACCCCATGTTGGTGAAAAAATCAGAGACGTTCAAGGACAGGACTAACTACCAGTCACCTCCGGAGAGCTCAACCCCGCCGTCTGGGGGGCTGAGAAAAGAGCCGTCGTTAAGTCAAGACGAGTTGAACAGGCGAGTTGAAGCATTCATAGAGAAGTTTAACGAGGAGATGAGGTTGCAGAGGCAAGAATCTCTGAATCAATACAAGGAAATGGTTAGCCGTGGAGTATACTAGTGATTAAGTGATTTCGATTCCAGTTCTGTTATGGGTTTGTTTGATTTTATAGGAACAGATAAATGGTTTTCGGGTTAGGGTAGGAATTTGGAGGATGAAGAAAGACCTTCTAAATTAGAATACAGATAATTTATTTTGATTTCTAAATGCTAAAAGTCTGTAAAGGAAGAAACTTGTTCTGTGTTCTTTTATTCATGTTTAAATGCATGACAAATATCAAGTGTATTAGTTAGAATTACAACTGTTTCTTCTTGCTCTCACTCGAAAAAATCCTTTCTTTGGCTAACTCATTTTCTTTTGTTGCTTGATCCCAGTATCCAACGTCTTCCACGCAAAATATTTACACGGTGTTTTCCTTAATTTTTTATTTTACAATAATTTATTTAAATTCAAAAATAACTTAAAAGTCAAATTCTAAATTCAAATAGTATAAATAATAACTATAAAAAATATATATATCTAAGCATTATTTTATTTTAAAAAATATCAGTATTGAATTTGTTCTACTAAAATTCGTGTGGCATCTTGTACACATTTTATGGTCTGAAAAGTTTCTAGAAATAACAAATTTTGACAAGGAAAGATGAAAGTTGGGCAAGTTATATATACACTCTACTTAGATACACAAATTTTGAATTTACAATGTCAATTTTCAGTTTTTTGACAAATTTTTCATAAATGATGTGTTATATTAGTTTATGTGTTTTATGTAAGCTAAAATATATATAAATAAGAGTCTATGAATTTAAAAGATTATATTAATAAATTTAAAAATTACAACCATATAAAAAATATTATAAAATGTATTTATAATAAACATATCCATTCATATGAAACAAATAAATTGTGTAAAGTTTGTGTCATTTTCACATTAAAATTAATGTTGCGGTAAAAGTTATTTCTAGGCCCTAAAGCCCATTATAGCCATTGAACTTTATGCATGACCCATCAGGTCCATGTTGTGACTATACCAGTATTATGGGCTTTTATAGTACAAAGGGATTTATTGAACTTTTGGAGCCCATTTTGAGGTCCTCGAGAGAGCCACATTCCAGCCATGTTTCTTCGTGTGCTTCGCTTCGCGAGGTAATTATGCCACACTAATATAAACATTTTGATTTTAGTAAATAAAAATATCAATTTTCTAGCTGTAAGATGTTAATATTTTTAATGTTAAATTATTCTAGACTTTTAATTTTTAGTTGAAAAATATCACATTTAATTAAATAAAATTATTTTTTCTCTAATTTTGTCATTATTTTCTCTCTCCTCTTCCCTCGCACTTTCCTTGCTCTCTCATCCTCTCCTCTCTCAATCTCATCCTTAAAAACCTAGCAACCCGAAACCCTCCATCATTGTCGCCCTCACCTATTCTCTCTCTCTCTCTCTCTCTCTCTCCTCTCTTGGTTTTCTCTCCTCTCTCATCCTCCTTTTTTCTCTCTCGGCTTTGCGTCTTCTCCCCTTCATCTCTTCTCTCATCATCGTCGCTTGATCTCTCCTTGGTCTGGTTTGGTCGGCCGCCTCTCGTCGGCCTCCTCTCTTCGATGCTCTGTTCGTTATCTCGAGGGCGGTGGTGGAGTGCACATTGGTGTGAGCGACGATTAGGGTAAAAAAAAAACTAGCGACGATTAAAGTTTTTTTCACATTAAATAATGAATAACAAAGATTTTTTTAAAAAAAAAAACAAAAAAGTCTTTGTTATTCATTATTTAATGTGAAAAAAACTTTAAAAAATTGTGTTTGTTCAACTTATTTTGTTTATTTTAATTGATTTTTGTTGAAACTAATTTTTTGTAATGGTGGATTTTTTGAATTATTTTGATTTTCTGTAGGACAAATATATTTGGATACTCGTGGACATTCATAGAGATTTGGAGGCTAAAAAAATATATAAAAATTGAATTTTAGATACATTTTGATACTATAAAAAATTATATAAAAAATTAAAATTTAGATACGTTTTGGAGATTATCAAAAAATTATAAAAATTATATTAAAAATTATAATTTTAAGGCATTTAATTTAAAAAATTATTAAATCAAATTTTATATATAAAAATTATGATTTAAAGATATTTAAATATATATGAATATACTTAGATACATTTGGAGATCACCGGATACCTTGTGTTGGATACATTTGGAGATTAACTAATACATTCTAAAAGATCATTTTTTTTTCTCTTGAAATTTATCTTTTTAGCAAAAAAATCTTCTCGTAAAAATATCACAATTTTTTGCGAAAATAACATTTGTCAAATTTAATTTATCTTATCTGGCATTTTTTATACTTAAAAAATTACATGACATTTATCAAAATCTAAATTTTAATTTAGTATAAATGTTAAATTTTCCCAAGCTTGGCGGTAAGCCACTTCCTTGGAATTTTGATCATCTGTGCCTAGCTTCATTAACAGCAAATCAAGGTCCAAACAAGGACCTGTAAGAATTGGATGCCACAACTGAGGCAAACTCTGTACTCATCTAAATTACATACCTACGTCAATCTGACAAGGAGGCTAACTCTCAAATTCAAAATATCACATCTAATACAATACAATGTGTCAAAACTTCAGAGAAGTTGGGTTCTACAACTCCAAATTCAGAACGGTTACACTCCTTTTCTTAGCCTTTTCATTCTCTCAAGGGCACCCAGAGGCTTTTCGTCTTTGCCATTTTTCTCTGGCTCGTCTCTCTTCCCCGCCAAACCTCCAAATACAGCAGTAGGAACATCCTTCTGCGCAATTTCCACGTTCCCTTCATCTTCAGAGTCACTTTCTTCTGGAAGCTCAATATCTTCATGATTGGCGTCAAGCCTCAACCCTCCATCACCCTGCGATTCCACTCCTGCACTCACAAACCCCACCTTTCTGCTGCCCTCTTTGGCAGTTGTATTGCTGGCTGCTGGAACTAATTGCCTCTCCAGAGCAGCCATTTCGTCTTCAGGGACTCCAGCCCTTTTCAGTTTGTCTTTTGCCTCATCGATATTCAGCCTTTGATCCTTTTGCATCATATACTCCGGCAGGATAAAATGAGTCTGCATCAAGAACATCGAATGAGAAACAAAACCTCTCATTGCAACAAACCAAGCAATGTTGTCCGTGTGCACAAATGGGAGTGTGTGTGAAAGTGTGTGTAATGTGTGTGTGTGTGTGTGTGTGTGAGAGAGAGAGAGAGAGAGAGAGAGAGAGAGAGAGACCTGACTATAGCTAGCAGTAACACTTCGCTTAATACGCAACATTTCACGGAAGGTATCTTCATTTCCATGTTGTACCTCAAACTCATGCCATTTATTCCAAAAATCAGCATCTGATCTTGGGTCAGC
>CAODLS011985527.1:0-11371 GCA_948243855.1 Flueggea neowawraea
TGTTTGTCAATCCTGCCTATGTTCACTCATCAGCCTCTTTGAGGAGGCCTCTGACAGCATGTGCCAAAGAAAGAAACAGGTAAGCCTATGATTGAACGCATCTCCAGACAGGTTGATAACATCAATTGGCTGCTAGAAATCCTCTTTGATCGGCAAATGGGTGGTGAGTTTGTGGACATGTGGATTGATCAAAATGAACTACTGAAGATGCACAAGAATGCATCTCCAATGGTTAGATATGAGCTTAGCAGGATTTCGGCAATTCTGTTCATTGCAATTGGGACCCGAAAACTGCATTGCCACGCAGAAGCAAGAGCAGGGCTCCTGCAGGCATGGTTTGGTCCAATGCTATTAGATTTCGGTTGGTTGCAGAGATGCAAAAAAGGGTTGGACATGAAAGCATTGGAAGAAGCCATGGGTCAGACGCTACTTACGCTCCCTCTGAAGCAGCAGTATTCGCTGTTTATGGAATGGTTCAGGTGTTTCTCAAAGCTTGGCACTGAATGCCCTAATCTGAGCAAAGCCTTTCAGGTCTGGTGGCGCCGATCATTCCTAATAGGCTCGGAAACCCATGCTATTGAGAGTAGGTAATATGTGACGAGCTATTGTAATTGTTTACCCTTTTAACATTTGCAGATGTGCTAGGTTGAGGAATTCTGTAGTATCTAGAACTGAATAATGTAGATTAACCATGTAGGAATATCTCTTTAATATCTCTAAGAGCATGAAATGGCAAATCTTTTATTTTCTTTTTTGCATGGATATTGTCTTAAGCTTTATACACTGCAAGTAGTACCGGTTTTTCCTTTTTTTATCAAAGAGGCGACAACTCACAAGTTTTATTAATCTGCCCTCACTTCTGACGGAGTAACATCGTAATTACACGAAATAGGAAAAGACAAACAGTAAGCCAAAACAAAAGAACAGAACACAAGAACAAAGAACCCAGAATAGTAAACACCATATTTCTTTGGTATGACATAAACCCCACATTTTCACAAATAGCACCACAAGATTTTTATGTTATAATTAGATTGTCTTAGGCTTCATTAATTTTCTAAACGGACTCATTGAGCAATTTGTTACAATTAGATCACAAATACTTTCGATGAATCTATTACCTTCCATTAAGTTTTATAACTAAGATATGAAAAAAAACACCAAAACTTTAGAAAATTCAACTAAATTCATCTAGATGGGCCATCTCACTGAGTTTGATATGCTATGTTGTCTAGATTTTGTGCGTGTGTTTTTTGGTGGGAGGGGGAGCAGGGAAGCGTCAAGAAGCTCTATTTCCTTAGTAAATTTGGCTCAATTTTACTAAAATATTCATAGTTTAATTTATTTATTTGGTTTCTTTTCTTCAAT
Organism: Flueggea neowawraea; assembly: GCA_948243855.1. NCBI lineage: Eukaryota > Viridiplantae > Streptophyta > Magnoliopsida > Malpighiales > Phyllanthaceae > Flueggea > Flueggea neowawraea. The sequence goes on from CAODLS011985527.1 coordinate 1,369, forward strand.
TTTTTTTGTTTATTTTCTTCTTATACTACCAAATTAATTTGTTTTTATTTCTTCAATCACTGAATTAATTTCTCTTTAATAAGTATCTTAAATAATCCAAGCGGCCGAATTAAATATTTTTAGTTCTTCTACTTTTGAATTACTTGTTAAATATGACAATTTTTTAAAAATATTTAAATTTTTTTAGTCAATGTTTTAACTAAATATATTGATTTTTTAAGTGATTCCCTTTACAAAGTTTGTTCTAATAATAACAAGTACATTATTGACATTTTTTTATTTTCTTGGAAATTAAGTGTACATACCAAATAAAATAAATGACACTTTCTATTCAACAACTTTTTTTCTGTGAAATGTTGGAGTCATCAAAATCAGTGGTGCATCATGACATCTCAACTAAGTTGGCACCCCATTAGCATCTGCATTACCTTCTTATGCTCTAATGTATTATTAATCAAAATGAAAAGTACAAATAGAACAATAAAAGGGGGACTACCTAAAGCGGTAGTTCTTCCTGGATGCAAAATCATCATACACTAAATGGCTACAAAAACTAGGAAAGGATTTCACTAATGCAAGCCCGGGTTATTCACACCAAAGTTGGCAAGCATGTCCACTACTTTATTGCCTTTCCTGAACAGATGAGAGACAATCACATTCATATACTCTATCTGACTAAGACATTCGGCCCATTGAAGACGACAACACCAAGGGACCTATAAGGACTGTGATTTGAAAAGTTGTACAACATAAGTTGAGTCGCTCACCAACCAAAGATTTTGCCAACGAAACTCCGACGTTTTAGAAATGACAAATATTGTCGCCTTCAGTTCAGAGAAGAATGTCGGCGCATCACCAATTGAGAATGTGAAAGCTCCTTTAGAGAAACCTCTGGCGCTCCTAAAAATCCCCCTGCATCAGTAGAAACTGGGGTGCTTGTTGTCGAACCGTCAGTATTCACTTTAATCCAATTGACCGGAGGTGGTTGCCAATTCACAGGAACAATGTTTGACGCTTTCCGTGGCTTTCATAAATGAAAGTATGTTGAAAACGTATTTCAGAAATGTCCCAATTTGACTGTGCATTGACCACACATGTCAGAAAGTTTGATTATGCTTTGACCACACCCTAGAAAGTTGCTCGAACTTTGACCAGGCACGACAAGTACTAAATGAGCACAAAATGAGTACAATACTAATAAATACATATAAAACGAATACAAATTGAGAACAAGACAAAAGTATTTTAAAATACTAGGTTTTTTATTTGCTAAAATTAGTAGTATAAAACAAGCACAATATCAACAAATGCCTACAAAATGAGTACAAACAAAAAAAATTGAAAATATTTTCAATATTTTTTTGTTGTTCAATAAAATTATGAGTTTAAATAGACAAAAATCGAGTACAACACCAATAAATTGTTACAAAAATGTATACAAAATAAATACAAGACAAAAAATAAATAAAAAAAGCATGTTTATTTTTTTTTGTTATTGATTCAGTAAAATAGTTTTAGTTCATTTTACTTTTTTTAAATTTTTTTTTATAAAGAGTACATGGGTAGATAGGTGTGCAAAACTTAAGAAAAATATTTTTTAAATTGATTTGTTTGATTAAATTTGGTTTCATTAAACATTATTATTTAAGACTTTTTTTAAAAATATTTTAATGAAAATTATTAATTGAGAGATTAATTTAGTGAAATTTAATCTTTTTTGTTGTATTTTTGTGTAATTGTAATAGAAAATGTTAAATTAGTATAAAATGTGAGCAAAATAAATTTTTAAATTTATTTAGTTGATTTAATTTGGTTTCATTCAAATTCAATATTTTTAATTTTTTTTAAATAATTGAAAAGTTTAAATTATAAATTAAGGGAGTATTTTGTAATTTTTAAAAATAATAAGGATTAGAATGCAATTTTACAAACTTGGTTGCAGCTAGGGTTTACTCCTCCGCCTCCGGCGCAACACCTACCACCTCTCTACCGCGAGCCCTCTCTCTCTCTCTTCCCCCATCCTCGTCGTTGCCTCTTTCACTCACTTGATCGTTGTCGTCGCTGATCTCTCAGTCACTCGCTGCCATAAATCTCTCTTACTCGCCGCCACATATCTTCTTCATGTCGCCGCCGCGAACACTCTCGCTCTCTCTCTCTCATTTGTAGAGCCACTACAAAACTATATCTTTCCCTAGTTCCTCGCCGTCGAAGATCTCTCTCTTTCTCTCTCGCTCATCGTTGCTGCGAATCTCTCTCTAGTTCAGTTTGCTTCTCTATCTCTCTCTCTCTCTCAACTCACCTCGCACCGCCGTTCTCTTCCTTGTTCTCACTGACCTCGCGCCTCGGCTTAACGTTCGTCTGTGCTCTCTCTCATTGGTGGGAGGGGAAGAAAACTGATAGGAGGGATGGACAGTGAACGGCGAGGTTAAATATTCATTATTTTTTAAAATTTTAATTCAATGGGTCCATTAATGAGAATATAATCCCTTGGGTTCTAAAATTGCTATTAAAATTGCACAAAGAAGATATACTCTGTAATTTCCTCTATGCTTTTTATGTATGAGATTTTTGATTGAAATGGTTCACCTTATGATATCCAAACTCAACATCGTAAATTTCAACATCATTTATTTTGTGGCTTCAACAAAGTTAATGTTTAAATGAAATTCAAAAATTGAACACAATCTTAAAATTTATAATTTCCATTTTGTAATTTCTACTAATTTTCTAAAATATAGAATATAATATAAAAAATGTAATTAAGAGAACGAGAAAAAAAACTCCATAGATATAAAAATAAACAAACTTCATTATAGTATGTAGAATCAAATAGTATTAAGTGATTTTCAATTACAAAGTGTAACTTCACGTTTAAGTAGACAACTGAAGTAAATAGTTGAAACTAGTAGGTCAAGTTAGCTGGTACACAGCTGTTGTCCAAAGTTCCACATCGAATATGTGTGGAAGGATGGAAAAAGTTTATAAAGACCTTGTTACTTAAGTAATCCAAATTTGAACTTTTGAACTTAGTGGTTGGAAATTTATGAGTTGTCAAATGTTGCTTAAAGACAATTGCGTACTTATTACACATTTTGACAATTATGGTATCAGAGCAAGGATAAGGTCTTAAAAAGGCAGTCATATATGTATAACATTTGCATTGCATAACTTATATAAAACGGGAAAATCCCAGTTACGATCGTGATAAGCCCAAGAGAGAGAGATCGGTTGATAGACACTTTGTAAAGGCACATATGCACCACATGATGATAAAAATAGAGATGCACATGCATTGCATTGAAATATTGATTAGGACGTGCATGGTTCTCCCATGATTACAAGAAAACAAGGTTTTGAAAAATTGAAGAAACTTGGAGTTACACCATTTCGTTGCATTGTTGGTTCTGCAGAGGTCGAGACTTGATTATTGTGAATATTGTGTCCGAGATTGTGTGATTCAAGTTGAAATAGCCAAACTAATTACATATTTGATATTGATGGAGTTTTACGACTTTGACATTATCTTAGGTATGGATTGGTTGACTCGACATCATGCGATAGTTGGTTCTACAGCCTCAATGAAAGCAAAGAGAGTTATGTTGGCGAAGAAGAAGGCGGCGGGGATGTTGCTGCGTGGTGGCATAGAGAGGAGTGGGAGTACGTCGAAGAGAAATAAAAAAAGAATAGTGGGAGTGAGTGAGTGGTTAATGTGCTGCAAAATGGAAATGGGGGGAGGGGACTTGTTCGTTTTGTTTAATGAGACCAGGGTTATTAATTTTTCAAATTTTTTTAAGCACAAGGTGAAACAACGTCGTTTCACCTTGTGGTTTAAAAATAGAAAAAGAAGGTTGGACGTCATCGTTTTAGGAGGACCTGGAAGGCTAGAACTTTTCTCCTCCACCCAGCTTCATCAATGGTGAAAAAAAACCCTCAGACTCAATCCCACTAGCAGGTGTTAACTCAGTGGTACAGCCCCGTCGGTGGCAACAAGGGCACAAGTGCTTGCTGGTCATTTAATAGGTCTACTGTCACATGAATTTGCATGCTATCTTTTAAATCATCTTTATTTTGAACATCATGATTTTTATTGTGTGGAACTAACCAAGTGAGATGGAGTGAAGTACTTGATCAAATTGTTTGTTATTGATGAACATATGTCCAAATTCATGTATGTTTTGTCATCATCAAAAAAGGGGAGATTGTTGAGTTTAGTTTTGATGATGATGAGAACAAAACATCCATGAAAGATGAAGACCAAAAAATGGTTGTGCTGAAAATGGATACTATGCACACAGTACTGATACTATGCATACAATATGCTGGTGGAATCATATTACGCACACAGTATTGGATACTATGCACACAGTACACTAGAGGAATCATACTATGCACATAGTACTGATACTATACACTTAAACGAGGTTCCAGAAACTGACAAATTCAAGACGCTCCTTGGGAATTTGAATTTGAATATTTCCTGATACAATCACGTGAAGTATTAAGAGTGCAAACTTGAAAAAATCCGTCTACGCACGTACTATATGGTCTTATGCACGTAATATCTAGTTTTGTACACATACACAATATATGGTACAATGCACATAATATCTAATATCAGCATTGTACAACATTTGAATTTATTCTACAACGGCTCTATTATTGATTCCAATGGTCACAAACTCCAAGAAGGCTATAAATAGATATCTCCAACATCAGAAGAAAAGAGAGAATCATAGAGAAACCTTGGGCCAACTTTGCTATCTTTATTTCTCATTATTTCTCTCATTCTCATTTAATACTCACTCTTGTTATTTTCATTTGCTATTATTTTTGGGTTGGGTTGAGCTTAAATTCTGTGTTTTGGGCAAAATTTGTAACGATCAAAGTATTTGATTGAATGTTGTATAGGTTTCCTTGTTGAGAATTTGAAAACAAGAGTGGTTTGCTAGTGAACCTAAGAAAACTAGTCTTGTTTTGATTCCTTAGAAAAACAAGAGAGGTTGAATGTTTCCTACTTAGTTTCCTACAAAAACTAGAGGTGTAACAGTTTGCTTGTTGAGCCCGCAAAAACAAGTGGTGTAAAAGGTTTCTTTCCACCCAAAAGTGAGGAGATAGTGGATTCAAATTCTTGAGTGATCACAAGGAGTGGACGTATGTCAAGGAGGACTGAACCATTATAAATTGAGGCTTTGTTTTCTCTCTCCTTACTCTATTTACTTTACTTATAATTGTGAATTGATGGTTTTATTACTTCCGCATTTATACTTTGATTTTACTTGCTTTAAGTTTTTTTATTTATTTTAATTTGCAAAAGATTTTCAACAAAGTTTTTAACTTGATAAGAATCCAATTCACCCTCCTATTGGATAACCATATTGGAATTACATCCACCACTGTCACAACAACTATACTCTTGATTCCAACGGCTACAAACTTCAAGAGGCTTATAAATAGACGTCTACAACATCAGAAGAAGTGAGAGAAATCTTGAGCAAACTTTATTATCTTCATTTCTCTTTAGATCTCTTATTGCTTATATTATACCCCCTCTTTCCATTCACACTTGCTATCATTTTTGGGTTGGGTTGTGCTTCAAAGTTGTGTTTGGGAACACAAATTGTAACAATCAAAATGTTTGATTGAAGAGTAGTTAGGTTTCCTTGTTGCGCCTTGAAAACAAGGGTGGTTTGCTTGTTGAGCCTTAGAAAAACAAATGGTTAGGTTTCCCTTGTTTTGGTTCCTTTGGAAAAAATAAGAGAGTATAGGTTTCCTAGTTTGTTTCCTGCAAAAACTAGAGGTTATAACGGTTTCCTAGTTGAGCATGTAAAAACTAGAGAGTTTAACGGTTTTCTTGTTGAGCTTGCAAAAACAAGAGGTGTATTGGTTTCTCTCCATCCGGAAGTGAGAAAATAGTTGATTGAAATTCTCTAGTAGTGCTAGAGGAGTGGACGTAGGTCAAGGATGACCGAAACACTATAAATCGGATTTATTTTCTCTTCCCTCAACTCATTTACTTTGCCTTTCAATTATATTGTTATGTGTGTGGATTGGATTTTTGATTTTGAGCTGTTTTCGCATTGATATTTTATTTTGTGGTCAAAATAATTTGTAGAAACTTTGTTGTTTGTTTTGATTTATAAAATATTTTCAACAAGGTTTTAAACTTGCTCAAAATCCAATTCACTCCTATTGGATAACCATATTTGGGACCAACACATATCACCATATAGAATGACACCACTGGAACTAAAGGAGTTAAATACTCAGTTGCATGAATTACTTGATAAAGGGTTTATTCGACCTAGTGCATCGCCTTGGAGAGCACTTGCCACGACCCGAAAACAGACTATGACCAGCGTATGAGGCTAATCGTCTGAGAAAGCCCGACCCACCTCGCACTTTACTCATTTTTGCACTTATGGCTCGACCTTTGAAAAATTACACCCAAATAGCACGACCTTTACTTTTTTTTTTTGCAATTGTGGAACGACTTACCAATTCCGTTAAAAAAGGAAAATACTGACGTTACACTACATGATGAAGTGACTGTCAATGCCACGTGACAGTCATCCACGTCAATGAAAAGTCGGCATCTTTGTTTTTTAACAAAATTGGTAAGTCGTACCACAATTGTAAAAAAAAAATAAAGGTTGTGCTATTGAGTATAATTTTTCAAAGGCCGAGCTATAAGTACAAAAATGAACAAAGTTCATGTTATTTTATGTTATTAAGCCTATACAAAGATTTAAAATATTTGATTTCAAAATTAAAAAAATAAAGCTCGTTCGCAAACAAAGAATAAGAATCTAATGAAAATTTAATTTCTCATAAGATTAAATAAAATAACTTATAAAAAAGTATGAGCTCAAAAAAAAAACCTTGAAGTCATAGTCAATGTTGATTAAATTTTTTCTCGAAATTTTTATTAGGGTTAACTACAAAAAAATACAACAAAAAAGCCAACTTTCACAAATGCCACCACATGTAAAAAAATACTAAAAATAGCAACATAGAATAAAATATTAAAAAATAACACAGTTTAACCGCGTGTTGACCACGCGTCAGATAATTGTTTGCGCATTGACCTGACTCTTTTTACCTATGTAAATGAGTACAACCCGAATATAAACTAGTATAACAACAAAATGAGAACAAACACCAACAAAAAATGTGTACAAGTCAAACAAAATTGTAAAAACTAATATAAATGAAAACAAAACGAGAATAATACGAGTACAAAACGAATACAACCCAAATTAAGACTTATTGATGAATTATTTGAAACTTGTTGATTACACTAACAAAATGCTTACAAAAAAAAGTACAAAATGAGAACAAATCGAGTACAAATGACAACAAAATGAATACAGTAAAAAAAATTGCTTACAAAATGAGTATAAGTCAAAAAAATAAAAAATTATTTTAATATTTTTTATTATTTTGTGCAAATTACGAGTACAAAATTGGTGCAAATGAGTACAATACTGAAAAATGCTTACAAAAGGAGAGTACAAAATGAATACAACCAAAAAAATAAAAAAAAATCAATATTTTGCTGTTATTTGGTAAAACACTAAGTACAATTTTTTTTACATAATGTTAAAAAAATCATTAAGGACTGCTAGATAATTTTACAAATTAATAAGGATTAAAATGTTATTTTTAAATTTGGGGCTGCAGTTAGGGTTTTCTAGCCCTTGCAGCTGCCGCCATCCCATCATTGTCCCGACGTCACCCTTTGCTTTGCCACGTTTCTCAACTCTGCCTCGACGTGTCTTTGCTCTGTCATGTCTCTTAGATTCGACAACGACTTAAGTCGTGCGTGCTCTCTATGACTGTAATCTCTCCCTCTCCTCCTCGTCGAACCTCTTCTCTCTTTCTCTCTCTCGATCGTTCTTCTTCGCCACCCAACCTCCTTCCTCAACCGAGTCATCTTTCTCAAATCAAAGACACAACACTTCTATCAAATCTGCAGCTTACAGTCACAAACACTCAATTTTAGATTAAAAAAACACTCAATTTCAACCACCCTAAGGCAAAAACACTCATTGTTTGCCTTCTCCATTATGCTCTCGACGACGATGTGAAAATGTGGCCTCAGGATTTTGACGCTTCTCTCTCACTCCTAGTCCTTGCGCTGAAATGCGTCTCTTGCTCTCCTCCTCGTCAATCTCTGTCGTGCTCTCTCTCTCTCTCTCTCTCTGTTTGCCTCGAATTGGATCACGCTTCCAGATCTGGCTCATCAGTCTTCTCTCTCTCCCCTGGTCGATCGACGATGTTGGTGCAATGATTTGAATGTGGGACGGAACCAGAGAAAAGAGAGAAGAGAAAGAAAGGATAACAGGAGAGAGAAATGGGGTCTGAGAGAGAAACGAAAAAAAGATATAAATAGTGTGTCATTTGTGAAATGTAAAACATAAGTGTTACATGTCAGAAGAGATAATCTCTTGAGTGTTATTTGTGAAATCAAAATGTACAAAAATATGGCATGGAGTGTAATTTCCTCTTTTTACCAAGGGAGGAGTTTTTACACAATCAACCGAAATACAAAGCGTAATACACATCAACTCTTTTTTTTCCACCATGATACATCAACTTCCTTCATTTAAACAAAATAGGAAACTTTTAATTTCAAAAAAAAAACAAAGAAGGAAATTTGCGATTTTTATGCAACTTAATGAAGGAAAAAAATGAAAAGCATATTTAATCTGCTTGTTTAAGAGCGTTAAAAATGATAATTTCACAAATTTTTTCAACAAATTGCAAAACGAAATAGATAAAAAGAAAAAAAAAAGAAAATATAATCAACGCAGATTCTTCAAGAGAAAATTACAAAAAAAGAACAAATTTTTCCTTCCAAACAGTGTTACTCCTAGAGTCCCAAGTCCTACCCAGTACACTCTTGAAGCTCTCTCCTCTATTTCTCTCTCTCACTCACAGGCTTGCAAGTGCGAATGCATGTACTTGTATGTTTCTTCTATTCTTCCTTTGCTTGTTTGGTTCCTGAGAAAATAAAGGAAAATTAAGAAAGGGGCATGCTTTGGGATGAATTAATCCCTTCTTTTTTGACCTTTTTGAACAGAATACTGTCTTTCCGATTCTGGGTTTTGGCTTTTATTTTTTATTTTTTGGTTTTTCCCGGCAGCCAAACACCAACAATTCAGATTTGAAGGGTCAGAATTTCCTTTTCAGAAAGTGATCAATGTTTTCCCAATTTTGTTAATTTGGTCAATTTTTCCATTTTTATGATTTTAGTTATGAACTGTATTTATAGAGTAAGTTATTCAGTTACATTTTACAAAAAAAAGATTGGATTTTTGCTGATGGTTCTGATCATAAAGTTCCTTTCTTTTTCAGTTTTGCAGGTTGATTTTAGGTACACTTTTGGAAATTCTTAGCTAGACTGTGTAAAATCTGCCAGCTGCATACTTAAGAGGTAACTGATGATGCTAGCTACTTTCAATTGGTTTTTGGTCTGAATCCTTTGTGTAATATGTTCCGAATTGTTTAGAAATCCGGTTGTTTTTAATTGTGGGAAGCTATAAGAAATCTGGGATGTTTCCAAAATTGGTATTAGAATCTGGGGTTAGCCATAAACTGATAGTATTACTGGGTCACTTCAAATGTATGTTTTGCTTCAGGAGAAATGGTGCCATCTGAGCAACCGAACTCAATTGCGGGTTCCCATTCTGGTTCTCATGCGCTTCTGCGATCAAACTCTGCTCTATTGGGTTCACAAGGGGTTTCCATGCCTCCAGAAGGGACTTTTTCTTCACTTGTCTCGCCAAGGTCACCGTATAACATGAATTTGTTTGAAAGTTCTGCTAATGTTTCCTCTCTTCTGAATCATGGCTTTGAAAATGAATGTTCGGCTACCAGTCTCTGCAGCATGACTCGTTTTAAAACAGGAAGTGTTGATACCATGGCTGTGTCTAATCCAATTTCTGCAGTATCAAATGACGTTGGTTTCAATTCATCATTAAAACATGCTAATTCGGTGAAT
>CAODLS011985629.1:0-13242 GCA_948243855.1 Flueggea neowawraea
GAACCTAGATCCTTGAGGCTTGACTGAACGTTTTTCATTCAGTGCTTCCACACTAGTTTCAAGACACTTAAGTATATCAGAGTTGGAAAGAATAGCAGCAGCTTTCGAACACTCATTAATTCTCTTGCGCCATTCTGCTGCTGGCTTCCTACATAGTGATTTTGCAATCACTGAAATGGCTAGTGGAAATCCTTTGAGGCATTTCACCAACTGGAATTTAACACAATGGGCAGAATTAGTTGCTTATTCCACCTTGAAGGGGAAATACAGAAAAATTCAGTTTATATCAATGATTAACTGTTTCTGGAGGTTTTGAAGTGAAACGTTCAATTCATTCCTCAAAAAAAAATTCCAACATATAGAAATCACTTTTTCAGGATATTCTTTTATATTATGGTCTCTTCACAACAATCAGAAACCGAAAAATGATAATAATTAAAACGTATCCAAGAAAAAAAACTTATGTGAGCAACATGGTTGCGCAACAGACATATAGGAATACCAAGTATTCAGTCATTCAGCGTGAACAAGTATCATATGAAAAGTGTAATCTAAATCAAAAAAAGTGCATAGAATGTAATTGGGGGGTTCAGAAAGCACCTTATCCAAATCATCTTGGTCTGGTTCATATAAGTTTCCACCGGGGGGAAATGCCAACTGACGGAAAAGAGTCATCGCATCTGTATCATTCAGCGTGTGCAATTTATATGTTGAACCAAATGTTGGAAATTCATATCTTGACGTCACCAAAATCTTGTAATTGTTTATGCGAAATGCCAGCTTCTCAATTAGAAACTCCGATCCAGCCCAAACATCATCAAGAACCAACAGTTTTGAAACTTGCCCCTCACTCTTTAGCAAAGCTTCCAACTGGTTCAATGCATCTTCTTGACTTTGAAAGTCAGGCACTTCATGACCCTGATGCTGAAATAGTCGCCGTATAATGACCATCAGGTTGGACTGTTTTGAGACAGTGAAGTAAAATATATAGTCGTTGAATTTCTCTGTCCAAAATCATTGCACAAATTTCAGAATACTGCAAATAATATGTTTCAGCCACAAATACCAAGGTAAACTATAATGTATCCAAATCTTGAGCTACCTAAAAAACATTCGTGTTGTGTGTGCTTGGAATTCTAATACTAGAGTAAATATGCAAAAAACCATTGCAGATACAGATCAAATCGTTCAAAAAAAAAGAAATTTACAAAATCTGCACATGGATTTCTTAAGACAGCACAAATATATGAGAATCATTGCAAGAAGACATATATATGCATAAAGTTAGTACTTAGTACCTTTGACTTGTTTATCATGACAAAATGTTAAAGCCAATGTGGTCTTCCCACACCCTCCAGGAGCAGACACCACAATTAATGGTGAATCATCATCAATCAAATTTTTTTTCAAATCTTTGAGTGGTATCTCCAGTCCAATGGGATCCACCTTAGGTTCAGGAGGCGAGCACCCACCAACTAACCCAAAACTAACCTTCATTGACCCACCACCACTAATTGAACTACTCATACTCGAAATCCTTAATTGACTTAATTGGGTATGTATCTGTTTCGCCGTAAACAAAGTCTCCTTCACGTCTGCTGAATTTTGAACTTGCATATCCAGACCAATATACCTCTTCAAAGAGTCCTCTAACTTGATAAGCTTCTTGGTATAATAGGGCTTCTTGACAATGTTGTATTTATGGATTTTCTTGCATTTATTAACCAATTCTCCTCCTTTTCTCATTATCTCTTTAAGCATGTCGATTTCACGATCCCTGTCGAAGTCTCTGTTGAATGCATCAATTCTCTTGATTTGTGGCTTCAAGGACATGAGTGTATTCTCTAGAGCCTCCAAGATTGGCCTGAACATGGCGTTGTCCTTCTTCAGCTGCAAAACAGCTTTCAAAAATATCCCAAAAACCAGCTCCAATCCAGCCCCTGTTGCTGCTGGTCCAAGCAGTGCCGCTGCCATGGTTTCCCCCTTCAATGCGAAACAAATGCAGAAACCACACTGTGAGAAAGCGAAGATGAAAGTGGGAGTTCTAGTTTCCTCGGAAGTATCGAATGTTTAGAGAAAGACTGTGAATTTAAGACGGCATCGAGCAATTTCTTTGTAGCTTACTAGCCGTGCAGTCGTGTTCGCTTCGAAGCTTCGTCTGCCATTGACGAAGACTTGTATTGCCATATGTCAGCAACGCCGTTAATTATTGAAGTACTGGGTAAAATATTTCGCCATCCCCGTCGTTTAGTTATATATTTTTTCTAGTCCTTCTCGTTTAGAAAGCTCTGATTTAGTCTCTAAAAAAACCACACGGACTTTTAACGAGGTCATATTAGTTATAAAAGTAAGTTAATGCATTCTTACGAAAATTTATATTTGTTACAAAATAAGTTAATGTGTTTTTCTGAAAATTTTTAAAATTCATGGTATACTTATTGATCACATTAAAGTTTATATTTATTTTTTTTCAAATAATGTATTGTTTGGAAGTAACAACATATAAAATATCATGATCATATAATATTTAACATATCGTTTCTTATTTTGGTTAAAAAAATATTTTTCTTAACAAATTATGCCATTTTCTGTAATTTTTACTATTAAAAAACCTATTATATTCTATTTATTATCCATTATCTATTAAATCTCACGTTTCCCAAACAAATCCCAAATAAGCCACCAAAGAAACACACCCTTCGTAGCAGTTGCTTCGTAAATTCACTGAGCCACTCACTGTCGAGGCGGCGACGTTTACCGTCGTCCCTTTCTTCAACTGTCAAAGTCAACATGTTAATCAGTACTATATGAATATGAAGTGGACAGTACTATATGAATATGAAGTGGACGTCTATCTAACCCCACTCGGCCAAAGGAAAAAAAAAGCAATGGATGATTTACATTTTTTGGGGGAAAAAAATGGCTAATTACATTTTAAATCTTAACTACCTTTGGTTTTTACCGTTCTGCTCACTTGCATAGACGATTAATCCAACGGGTCCTTTTATGGCTTCAACTTCATTCAGACATTTTAACAAGCGGGTGGACCGCAAAGCTATGGAACCAATAAAGGAATGGATCCTTGCCTTGTGGAGACAAAAAGTGAATAAACAGATTCTCCCTTCGCATCTTTACCTTTGTAATCTTTGTTTCGATCTTTGCTTCGGTTTAACTGTGTTATCTATGCGCACCTGTCGTCTTCTCATTGGCTGTGCTACAATAAACGCACCATTGCATTCATAATCTGAATGCTGATAAATGGCGGTTCCGAAGGTAGAAACTTGTCGTCAATGCTGTCGAAATTGATAGGTTTCTGAAGAAATGGCGGTTTTTGTTGACTCAATTGTAGGTATGACTTTAGGGGAGTTGTTAAGAGCGGTGTTAGAAGCGAAGAAGAAGGCGGATAATTATAAAGCTATATTGAGCACCATGGAAAAAACACTGAATTCTTTAACTCCTGATGTGGAGAAGATGGCTGCATTGAAGGAAAGATTAGATAGCGGAGATGATGATGAAATGAAGAAGCTGTGGAATATTGTAAAGGATGGGAAGGTGCTCGTTGAGAAGTGTGCGAAAGGCGAGGGCTGTTGTAGTTGCTTTGGGAAGACTGATTATGGGGAGGAACTTCGGGAATTAGAACGTTCCCTTACCAGTTTTTGTCAAATTGAGATTCCAATTCGCCAACGAGTGTCTCAGATGGAGGTGTCGGAGAAGGTGGAGGATATTCGTTCAGATGTTAGAGACATTGGTCACCAAGTGAGAGATACTGATTATGAGGTGAAAGGCATTAGTCAAAATGTAGAGGAGATTCAAGATGAGGTGAAACAAACTAGCGATAATGTGAAAGAAATGCATGATATTTTAGAGGACAACCTTAAGGATATGAAGGTCATCGGTGCATGTGTAAGTGAAATAGATAGTGGTGTGAAAGTGACTCAAGCAGAAGTCAAGAAAACTCATCCAAACGTGCAAAAGATTCAAGGTGCAGTGGAAGATACTCATGATAAGTTGAAGGATACTCATTCAGATGTGAAAGGAATTCGCGACATTGTGGAAGGTACACATTCTGATACGAGAAGCATTCAGGTTGAGATTAAGGAAGTTTCTGAAAATGTCAAGCGTCACTCTAATCAAAATGGCTCTGCATCGTCATTGCCTCCTTGTGAGCCTCCAGATCCACCAGAGCTTACTGTTGGATTAGACAAGCCATTAAGTGAACTAAAGAGGGAAGTTCTCAAAAAGGGGATGTCCGTGCTGGTGATATCTGCCCCTGGAGGCTGTGGGAAGACCACTTTGGCTAAAATACTTTGTCATGACAAAGAAGTCAAAGGTAATAATTGAATTTCTTTCATCTTACATCATTTCTATGCATATGATTTGTATGGAAAAACAAGCTCTTTAACTGGTACAGTCTCTGCAATTTATGGTATTAACAATGAGGTTGAAGATATCTCAGACTGAAACTGTTTGCGCGAGATTAACACCATCATGGAAATCTGATCTAGCGAAATGCCTCTGTTAGATGCTGATAAAACAATGTGCATTTGGATTTGGTTTAAGACTTTTTTTTAATAAAAAAAAGAGTTGAAATGAACAGTATAACTTTCTCTCTCGGCTATTGCAGAGGTCCAGAAGTAGGGGTGACCCTCTCTAGACACAACACCATAGGTTTCACGAGGATGTAAACCTAGGTAGTTTCTTAAGGGAATCAAGCCCTCATCCACTTGGACCAACGAATGTTGGTATTTGGTTTAAGACTTTAAAGTCTTTGTTTTATCAATGAGAATGTAGCTAGCAAATATTACTTTAGAAGGACAACAAAACAATCTATAGCATACGTATAAAAATTTGGATATCATTTTCAATAAATTTACTTTTATTATTTGGTAGAATTAGGATTCAGAAATTAATACTGGGTGGTTTAACCTTGTAATATTTTGAATTAATCTGTTGGGAAAGCGTATGAATTAATGGAGGAATTCTTACATATTTCCTCTGCAGGCAAATTCAAAGACAACATCTTGTTTGTCACCGTTTCAAGAAAACCCAACCTGAAGTTTATCATCCGTCAACTACTTCTTCATAAGGGATACAAGGAGCCTGAGTTTCAAACTGATGAACATGCCATAAACCGTTTGGAGCGATTGCTCAAGGAAATAGGAAAAAAGCCTGTCCTGTTGGTCTTGGATGATGTTTGGAATGGATCAGAATCCCTTATTGACTCATTTGTCAAGTCCCAATTATCAGACTACAAGATTGTGGTGACATCAAGATCGAGATTCCCCAGATTTGATTTTACAATTAAATTGAATAAATTGACTGAAGAAGATGCCATGCGTCTCTTTAGTAATGCAGCATGCTTGGAAGATGAGAGCCCTAGTATAAATGAAGATCTTGTGATTCAGGTGCTTTATCGATATGTAGGCATGAACAATCATTTGTATATTTTATTATTCATCTTTCACTCCAAAATTCATAGACAAACATTTATCCTCTTGAGATCGCTGATTTCATTTGTGGCACAAACTTGCAGGTGGTAAGGGCCTGTAAAGGATTTTCACTAGCCCTAACTGTGTTGGGCAAATCATTATGTCGGCAGCCCACAGCAATCTGGCGAAAGAGGCTGATGGAATGGTCCAAAGGTTCTTCTATATTTGAAGATAACCCTGAATTGGTTAATTGTCTTAAGTTCAGCTTGGATGCCTTGGATAATAAGGCTAAACTCAAGGAATGTTACATGGACTTGGGTTCATTTCCTGAAGGCGAATTGATTCCCGCTATCACCCTTATTGATATGTGGACAGAGTTGCATGGAATTGACGAGGATGGTCCAGAATTTATAGGCAATATTCATGAACTGGTCTGCATTGAATCTGCTAGATATTGTAATCAGAAGGTATGCTCACTTTTATGTTTAAATTTTATAGTTGATGAATTGATGCTGTGGAAATTTCTGGCAAGCTGAGTGCAAATTCATATTGAGCATTATTATTTGGCTATTTTTTTATTAGAACTGATTTTTATTAGTGGCATGAAGTTGTTGCTCTTTAATAGTCTCTCAAGTCTATATTGTTTTATTTGCCAGGAAATGTACAAGTGAATGCAACTAGGATGATCACTTTGTCACTCAACATGATGTTCTTAGAGAATTGGTCAACTATTTCAGCAGAGTGGATCCTATCGAACAAAGGAAAAGACTAGTTATGGAAATAAAGAGAGATGAATTTCCTGAGTGGTGGAGAGAACAAAAGCAGCAAGCAACCAGTGCTCGCCTCATCTCTATCACCACAGGTAGCTTCTTAGCTTTTCAAGAATCGGCTTATGGGGCCTCACTGCTATGATATTACTGATTTGATGGACCAAAAGTAAAAATAGTTTTCAAACAGCTATTATTTTTAATTGGATTAAACTAACAGCAGCGGAAACACTGATTGAATGCTAATAACCTTAATGAAATTGCCTCTTATATTTGTTAAAGCACATATACAAACACATAAACAAGAAAAGAACTCTCATATATTTTCTTTTGTACATGCCACTGTCTCATCCTTTCAAGGAACATCATTTGCAGATGAATCATTCTTGTCTAGTTGGATCAGCATGCAAGCGCCTAAAGTCAGGGTTCTAGTTCTAAATTTTCGCGGAAAAGAGTACATCTTACCTGAGTTCGTCACAACTATGATCAAGCTAAAGGTTCTGGTAGTCAAAAGTTTTGGCTTTTCCTCGGCTGAAGTACGTAATTGGTCACTTCTCGGCAAGTTATCCAATCTGAAGAGGATCACGTTGGAGCAAGTTTTGATTCCTTCTCTAACTCTGGGTACCGTGCAACTAAAGAATCTGCAAAAACTATTCTTGCACAAGTGTGATTTTGGTCAGGCATCCAGCGTTGAAGGCCTTCGTACTTCAGACGTGTTTCCAATTCTAATGGAGATCAATAGTGGCCATTCGAGTAATTTAATGGAATTTCCAGTTGGAATCTGTGATATTCTCCACCTAAAGAAGCTCAGCATCACACATTGCCATCAGCTCTCTTCGCTGCCCAAAGAAATTAGAAACTTGACTAATCTTGAAGTGTTGAGGCTTGGTTCCTGCACAAGTTTACAAGAGCTGCCGGACACTATTAGGAGCCTCCACAGATTGCATATTCTTGATATTTCTGACTGTACAAGCATGAAGAAGTTGCCAGAAGAAATTGGCAAGTTGCAAAATTTAAGAAAGCTTTACATGACAGGATGCTCAAGATGTAAGTTACCAAAGTCAGTCAGTAATCTTCTGAATTTAAGGGATATTATATGCGATGAAGAAACAGCCAAATGATGGGAACCTCTGATGGACTCTTACCAAACTTGTATAAAGAAGGTAATCGCATGATAGTCTAAAGATCACAAGTCAAGGAATTAAATAACGGATAGCAAAATTAATCACTTCATTCTTTATGATACAACTTTTATATGTCTTCCATGTAAGAATACGAGTAGTAGTCTTAGACCTGTTTTATTCAAAGATTATTTGATTTTCTTTAGTACATAGATTGAACTTCCAGTCGTTCAGTGTCTGTTACATGTTGCATCAACAACGCTGATAACTTGCCGGACTGCTTTAATATAAGGGCTCTGTGTTGTTCCTTGTAACGTAATGTTGCATCAACGGGTTATTCTTCATGACTAAGCTCTAACCCATCGTTTTGAAATCAAGAAAAAACACTAGTGTGACCTTAGGCATTTGACAATGCATAATCCGAGCTGCAAGCTTATAATCAACGTTAGATAAACATAAATATTGAAATCAAATGTAAAGAACCTATGATGAACTGAAGTGGAAATTCAAATCAACAAATGATTTAGTCCTTTTTTTTTTGTCAACTTTGTTATTGAATATTGAAACAGTGGATGGGATGTCTTGTTATTATGATGAGAAATGAAGGGGAATCTTAGCAATAACTTGCCAAAACCCAAAGCAATGACTCCGTTAAGTGTACGTGAAAAAGAAAGTTACACTTTAAGGAAAATCAAGATTTTATATTCCTGAACTATTCTGAGATGGACTTGGCTTTCCTTAGTCTTTGTTTAATGTTTGGATTCTTTGCTTCATGACTTCTTACATTTCTATTCTAAATGTTTGCTTGCTCCATGTCTCAAGGAATGAGGCAGGAAGCTAACAAGGTTCTTTACATTGATCAATCTAATCCAAATCACTGTTATTCTGACATTGGAAAAAGTAATTGCAGGTGTTAAGAGATGGCGCTTCTTGTGGGTCTTGGTCTTGAACTGGCTGTAGAGGAGTTGATAAGTGCAGTGTCTAAAGCAAAGGAGAAAGCAGCCAAATATAAGTCGAATTTGATGCGTTTGGAGTCCACAGTAACGTCCATAAAGCCGATCCTGGAGCAGATGAGCGAGTTGAAGGAAGCATCTGACAAGATTGAAAAAGAAGAGAAAATAAACAAGTTGAAGGAAGCATTAAAGTTCACTGAAGAAGATGATAAGGAAATAAGCAAGTTGAACAACCTCATAGATGAAGGCAAGAAGCTTGTTGCGAAATGCTCTGAAGGCAAGGACTGGTTTGGTTGCTTCAAGAAGAAAACTGATTACACCAACGAACTTGTCGGACTCAATCAGAAGTTTACCGATTTTTGTCAAATTGAGATGCAGATTCGACAAAGACTGGACCAAATCAAGGCGTTGCGTAGACTGGAAAACATTGAGATTAATCAGAAGGAGCAAATACTGATTGAGAATCAGGCGTTGCAGAAACTGGAAAATATTGAAGCAAAACTAGAACGTTTAAATGAGAATGTAAGTAGCGCATCTCTACGTCCATGCATTCCTCCAGATCCACCGGAATTCATTGTTGGATTAGACAGGCCTTTGAGTGAACTAAGGGAGAAAGTGCTTAAAGGAGGAATGTCTGTGGTAGTGTTGTCTGCTCCTGGAGGATGCGGGAAGTCCACTTTGGCTAAGAAACTTTGTCATGACAAACAAGTTAAAGGTGCGTATCAAGTGAATTTCATTGCGAGATTATATTCTCTTGTTTAGTTTTAATGTCGTAATGTGTCGAATACACCAATATTGAATTTGAATGATTCAATTTAAGAAAACCAACGAACATTTTAGGCACAGCATTTGCATTCTTAAATACTGTCTCTGGGCAGGGAAGTTCGACGACAACATCTTGTTTGTGACTGTTTCAAGAACGCCAAACCTGAAGGTGATCATACAACAGCTACTTCTGCATAATGGTTATCGGGTACCTGAATTTCAAAGTAATGAAAATGCCATACATCACTTGGAGCAGTTGCTCAAGATTATAGGTCAAAATCCTCTGTTGATTGTGCTGGATGATGTTTGGGACGGATCTGATTCCCTTGTCGATTCATTTGTCAAGTCTAAATTATCAGACTACAAGATTGTGATGACTTCAAGATCTACATTCCCCAGATTCGGTTCTCCTATTAAATTGGAGACACTGAGTGAAAAAGATTCCATTCATCTTTTCCGAAAGTCGGCATCCCTGGAAAATGGCAGCCCGGGAAACATAAACGATAAACTTGTGCTAGAGGTGCTTTATGTCAATGTTATAATGGAAAGACATTTTTCTCTTCGTAGAGTCACTGATTTAAATCATGGCTACAAATTGCAGGCAGTGAGAGCCTGTAAAGGATTTCCGTTAGCCCTTACTGTGGTGGGAAAATCATTAAGGGGACAGCCTGCGGCAATCTGGAAGGCGAGACAGCTAGATTGGTCCAAAGGTTCTTCAATTTTCAAAGAAAATGACGAGCTGCTTAATTGTCTAAAGACCAGCTTGGATGCCTTGGATAGTAAGGCTATACTTAAGGAGTGTTACATGGATTTGGGTTCATTTCCCGAAGGCCAATTGATTCCAGCTGCCGCCCTATTGGATATGTGGGTGGAGATGCATGAATTAGATGAGAATGGTACAGAAGTCATAGCTTACCTCCATGAACTGGCAACCTTGAATCTGCTTGATATTGATGACATAAGAAGGTAAACTCCCTTTTTGTTTGCTTTCGCATTGATATTAATCTTCTTCTCTGTTTCTTCCTAAAAAAGAACATGCAGGAGACTACGTCTTTCATTTTAACCAAACATAGAACCTCTTTATGTAAAGATTGATTCTCACAGCAACGAATTCTTTCTCATCCTCAGGAAGGATACAAGTGAAGCTGATGACTACTGTAACGATCTCTTTGTCAAACTGCATGGCCTTCTTAAAGACCTTGTCAACCACCTGAGCAGACTGGATCCTATTGAACAGAGGAAGAGACTAGTTGTAGAAATAGTTGGAAACAAAGGAGATAAGTGGTGGAGAGAACAAAAACAACTTCTAACCAGCGCTCACCTTATGTCTATCTCCACAGGTCATTTTCCCTGCCTTTCATTTTGGATTTCACACACATAAGGTTCTTTTTTTATTTCATATTTTGCGATTAATTATTGCAGATGAATCCTTCTCATCAAAATTGGGCAGCGTGCAAGCACCGGAGGTCAAGGTTCTTGTTCTTAATTTCTATACAGAAGATTCTGAATTACCTGAGTTCATGACACACATGGACAATCTAAAGGCTCTGGTTGTCACAAACTATGGCTTTCCCCCTGCTAAGATAAAAAATTTGGAACTTCTTGGTGAGTTGACTAATCTAAAGAGGATCAGAGTGGAGCAGGCTTTGGTTCCGTCCCTCACTTTAGGCTGTGCACAATTAAGCAGTCTTCAGAAAATTTTCTTTCATAGATGTGATATTGGTCATGCTTCAAACATCACCGTCACCAATATTTCAAGTGCGTTGCCAAAACTGGTGGAGATCGACATTAGCTATTCCACTAATTTGGTGGCATTGCCTATCGATCTGTGTCACATCATCCATCTTAAGAAGCTCAGCATAACCTACTGTCATCAGCTTGCTTTATTGCCAAATGAAATCGGTGAGTTGGTGAACCTGAATGTATTAAGGCTTGGTTCGTGCACATATTTACAAGCACTTCCGAATACCATAAGGAGCCTCCACAAGTTATGCATTCTTGATATATCAGACTGTGTGAGCATCACCAAGTTGCCAGAACAGATTGGCGAGTTGCAAGATTTAAGAAAACTTTCAATGAAGGGATGTTCAATTTGTGAGTGGCCTAAATCAGCGACAAATCTTGTGAAACTGGAGGATGTGAGTTGTGATGAAGTGATGGCCGTGTCATGGGAAAACCTGAAGAGAAATTCAGGTTTCTCAAACCTACCCAAAAAGGCAAAAGGTTCAAAGGACAATGTGAAAGAAACTTGTGCAGGTATGGATGGCAACCGAGCAGGTGGAAAAGAAGTGAGGGGTAATGCAAAAGAAAGTTCTTCTTCGGATGTCAGGAAAATCAATGCAGAGGATAAAAAAAATCAAAATATGCAGGACAATGTGGAAGATACCCAACCAAAGGTGAAGAAGACTCATCCAGGTGCAAAAGAAACAAAGGAAACTGTGACAGAAAGCTCTTCAGACGTCAGTAACACCTGCACAGGTGTGAAAAAAGTCTGGGACAATCAGGAGAAGCCTGAAGATACTCAACCAAAAGCGAAGAGAACTCGTGCAGGTGTAAAAGAAGCAAATGGCAATGTGAATCACAGTTCTTCTGATGCAAAGAACACGCACACAGAGGTAAAAAGTGCTCAAGATATCCAGGAAAAGTTGGAAGATGCTCAACCAAGGGCAAAGGGAACCCGTGCTGTAAAAGAAGTAACGGGCAATATGAAAGAAACTCATCCGGATGAAAAGACACGAAACATTTCAGATAAGTTGGAAGATGAGCACACAAAGTTGAAGGATACTCCTGAAGATGTAGGAGAAATGAAAGACAATGTGAAAGAAACTTCTTTAGATGCAAAGGAGAAGCATATAGAGAGGAAAGATATTGAGGGCAAGTTGGAAGACACTTACAGAAATGGTAAGCACTCTAATTACTCAAAACATGGTGGAAGACGGATATGGTGACTGCTTCTACTTCCTTCTTCCGGTATCATGTTTTGTTCCCACTACATTATTAGACTTCTTATTCCAAGAAAATAATACCAATACTATTCAATTGAATTGACTTTTCTGTTTCTTTTCTGAATTCCATTCTGGTTAAACTTTGTATGTGACTGTGTTTTGTACAATTCGGTTATAGCTTGGTTTTCTGTTATAATTGAGTTGCTATCACTTCTTTACCAGTTTCAATAGTTGAACAACCAACAAGTTTTCTTATCTCGAGGGGATACATATTACAAAATTATCCTTACAATAGTCTCGTAATCTTGTGTCCACGTGAAACAAGTCTAAATGAAGACATATATATTTTTCCATCTTAGTATAACAATTACTTTGTGAAATTATGATATTTTTAACCGGTAGTAGGGAGTAATATCTACATTGTAACGTCCAGTATGAGTATGTTATTACTGGTCGCTCCTACTCCCCTTTTATCGATAAAAAAAACCAATATTTTGTGAAAAAGATGAAAAATGGAATAACCTGTCAAGACGGATGGGATAAACAAAAAGGCGAAACGTATATAAAGCTGAGGTCTTGCTGTAGCCAACTCAACCCAAAGACCATGATCTCTCTTAAACTGAAAAACTGTCGATCTTTCTCTCATATTGACTTTCACAAAATCATTTCATCACCATATTCTTCTCAAACAAAACCATTCTTCAAATCGAACGCCAAAGACACTCTCATAACTCGCTTATGCAGAGACCACAAATTCGAAGACGCCATCGTCATCTTATGCGAACAGAGACGCTTAAACGAAGCAGTACAATTACTCCACCAAATCGTCCAGCCTTCCGCTTCCACTTACTCCACTCTTATCCAATCTTGCCTCCAAAACCGGGCCCTTGAAGCGGGGAAAAAGGTCCATCAATACGTTAAACACACCGGTTTCAAACCGGTCTGTTTATTTCGAACCGGCTTCTTGAAATGTACTCGAAATGTAACTCTTTGGATAGTGCCCAGAATTTTTTCAGCCAAATGCCTGAAAAGGATTTGTGTTCGTGGAACGTTTTGATTAATGGGTACGCGAAAATAGGTTCGCTTGATGCAGCAAGGAAGCTGTTTGACAAAATGCCCGAGAGAGATAATTTCTCTTGGACCGAGATGATGTCGGGCTATGTACGTCAGGCTAGGCCTGTTGAGGCGTTGGAGCTGTATAGATTGATGAATGCCAGTGAAAATTCGAGGTCTAATAAATTTACCGTTTCCACTGCTCTCGC
>CAODLS011986244.1:0-11905 GCA_948243855.1 Flueggea neowawraea
GCTAACAAAAGAAAGATCCTCTGGAATGTACAGACTCTCCTCATACTTCATGTCAAGCATGGTGAGTGACCTCCCAATGGAACTAGTCCTCCCAACAATTTTCGTCACAATCACATACTGGATGGCAGGTTTCAAGCCCACAGCACCCAACTTTCTCTACACTCTCTTCTCACTCTTATTCAGTGTCTTAGTCTCACAAGGCCTAGGCCTGGCTCTGGGTGCCTTAGTCATGGACCAGAAATCCGCAACTACACTTGGGTCGGTTCTTATGTTGACGTTCCAGTTGGCTGGTGGGTATTATATTCAACATGTTCCGAGCTTCATTGCTTGGATCAAGTACGTCTCGATAAGCCAGTATACATATAAGTTGTTGTTGGGGTCTCAGTATAGGAATGGTGAGACGTATAAATGTGGTGATCAGGTTTGTTTGGTTGGGGAGTTTCCGGCGATTAAGGAAGTAGGGCTTGGTGGGCAGGTTGTTTCGGCTGTTGCGTTGGGTGTTATGCTTGTAGGTTACCGGTTAATTGCTTATTTGGCTCTCATGAGGATTGGAGTGACTAGAACTTAGTTTACTGTCGAAAATGATGTTAATGTATGGATAGAAACGTAGAGGCACCGTGTTTGTGATCCGAATGAGAATCTTTTAGTTCAGTCAAGTGGTTTTAACTTGTAATCTTTTAGTTTTCTCTCCAATTGACGTCACTCTTTCTTCTCCGATCACTTCCTCATTAAATATATTTTGTCTCTCTAACCACTGTCTAGTTATCTTTCTAAGTAGGTGAAGGGATAAAATTAATTATAAATTGAATTTGAGGTGAAAAGTACAAGAAGTCCAAATTTGTATTTTTTTTGATAAATTATTTTATTTATTCACATTGAAAATCAAGGTTTTGACCCCTCAATGTTGAAGACAACTCTAAATTCATAATTATACAAGAAAACATTAAGCACAACATAACAAAACAATGCAATTAGAACACGAGTAAAGAATGGAATGTAAAAATAACCGGAGGAAAAACATGTTTAAAGTGCATGCTCTTGGTTCAGAGCACACTGCCTAACACGAATACTGTAAAGTAATGTCAAGTAGCAAACTAGTCAACAATTCAAAAACAATGGTCCAAAGCTAACATTCAAGTTGTATTATAAAACTAAGACCACACAACTTGAACCCAAAAAATTCGCTCATGTCAACCCACAATATGTGACAATTGTAATGACTGCTTGGAGATAATTGGCATCACAATATTTGTGGTTTTTTAGGCTATTTACCATCGAATCTGACTGTCGTTCTTTTATAGTTATCTACCTTAGGTACTTTGAATTATTCAGATCTTTTTAGTTTATTTAAATTTCATATAATAGTTTAAATTGTACTAACACATTAAAAGTTAATGACAAATAATGCAATTTGAGCCATTAAAATAAATTTAAATAAATCTTGACCATTAAAACCACACAAGCATATAGCTATAAAAACATCATTGTCAGGTCCAATTATAACCTTGGGTACCTAATCTTAATAAGCCTCCCCTTTAGTGTGTGAACAAAAGCAAAAAAAAATTTAAAAAAATAGAGAAATTAGATACATAGCGGCTTTGCCCGTCAAAAATAATGTAAATGGTTGAAACGCAAACAAAACTATAGGACATTGTCTTGTGGTTGGATATATATTAAAAATTCAGTTCAAAGTTGATAATTTTGAAGTTGAATTTTATGTTTAAGGTTTTGAAACTCGTTTTATATGGCCTACGAACTTGAGCTAGAATCGATATATGTCCCTTTTTGGTCTGCTTAATTGATGAAATAAAGGCTCTTACGCTGTAATTCGTTTTAATTAATGTGAAAGGGGATATTCAAAAGTATCAAAGAAGGAGCATATACTTGGAAATATACTTGAACTAGACTGCTAGATCGTGTTCTAATTTCTGTTTATTGTCTTGAGGCTATACATGTAATGTTGTGATGGTTGGACTTGGACCCATTTTTTTACCCTTTTAAAAAATATAATAATTCGTAGTGCTACGACTCTTTCGTCGACTTGAATCATCGTCTTCGAAAGTCTTCTCAGGGAAGAAAGAACCAAAAAGATGCATGCTACTATTATTTTTCAAGATTCATTTGGGTGAAAAAGAGAGAAGATTTTTATAATAATAGATATAAACGTGTATGATTAGACGCATATCCACATAAATACTTTGGAATATTCAAAACCCAGTTAAAATGATGGACCGATGAGGCAAACAAGTCGGTGGTTTAGCAAAATCGAAATTTCCTAGAAAATTAACTAAATTTGCAGCCATGGAATTTTTTACAGTAATTAGGTTAGGTTTCTAATGAGCACATGATTAATGTTAAATTAAATAAGACTAATTATACCATTAGTTCAAACTTTTTAACAAAGTCGGAATATAAATACACAGCAAACGATGGCATGAACAAGTCGTATCTTAAGACGTCTAGTTTGAAATTTAGTCTTTTTAAAGGTGACTTGTTCTTTATAAGCTTTAATACAAAAGGAAGCCTAAAAAAGTATCTGTTTTGCCGCTTAAACCTGATTAACAATGTAAATTAGTAACTTTTTAGTTCTCTAATCTCTATGTGGCTTTTGACTTCATGACCAATAGAATCGCAATATGTACATGATAATGCCTTAAAACATGAAAAAGGAAAATTCAAGCTATAGCATGCATGCACAGCTATCTTCATTCACGTTTCCGGCATTTTTTTATTCATTAAAATTTGTCACATTTCTCATATGAGGAAAATTAATTTCAATTTCAAACATTATCACCAGCGAGATGGATGACTATCAAATTATTTTTTGTTATTTTTGATAGTTATTAAGTTAGATTTTTTTTTGCATAATATTAACTTAGTTAATTATGTTTTGCTAGACCGGAAATAACAATTCGTATTCACATTTTAACTATTTACTGTTTTGCAAATAATTAAAAAGTGAATAAAAGTAACTCCCTTTGTAAATACCAATACGTTAAGTATTATTAGCTAGATTCATTAAAATTTATATTTTATATATCAATGAATTTATAGCTCATTGATATTACGGTCAGTTCTGAGTTTGATTTATAGATAGAGCAAATAAAATGGCTTATAAAAAATTATAATATGTATTATTGTTTTATTTACTATTTTTACTGTTATCTTCTACCTTAAATTACGAGGCAGTCAATTGATACATGATGTGAATTAATGTGCGGATTTCTCTGCCAGCTAACTAAAATCAGATAAAAAAATCTGACCAGCGATTTGAATATTCTAAATTCAAACTAAAATATCTTGAAATTATAGAAAACTCAAATGGAAACTGCAACTTAATGGGACTTGGGACTTTTCAATGTTTTAGTCATGAAGAAAAATAAGTCAAAACTAATTATCATAGAAAAGCAGCGTTCCTAGCTGTTTATGGTAGGGGAAATGGAAATTTTCTTTCTTCATTTTCCTAATTTTCACCAGACAACTTTTTTGGCATTTATTATATAATTTTTTTTCCGCCTGGCTTAATTTGGGACTGATTACCATTAAGGTATAAGCTATAAATGTTTATCTTGTTAAAATCATTTATGTTCACGAGTTTGATTTTTTATAAAAGCAATACACACTCGTTCTAATCCTCAATTCTTTTTTTTTTAAGTTTACGATATTGAATCAATTGAACGGATCTCTAACACTTTTTCCACTTTTGGAAGACCTTACGTTATATTACTAAATCTCGATTTCTCATATATAAATGTAACTATGTATTTGCTTCGGAAAAGAATTCTCGATAATGGCCATCAACAAAATGATATATATATAAAAAAAATGGGTTGTTTGCATAATTTGTGAGATGATAATATAACATTCTTCTTACATATGCAATGATGCAAATTTGCGAAATCTCTAATATGTCAAACGAAAACTGCGCAATCTGAGGAACAGCAATCTGGTAAATCCGGTCGGAAGCGATTTCCAAGAAATGGAATAGAATAAGAAGCTGGTGGCAATGTTCTGTTTCACTCCAAGGTTTCAAAATCCACGTGTAGAACCTGTCTTGATACTTTACAAAGCTAGCCGCCAAAACTACAGCAAGTAGGTATCCGAACCGATCAAATCAACCGGGTTCTTAGGACAACTGCAACCTCTCAACCAATCACACCCTTCCATCTGGTGCCTTTACTCCAAACAACTTCTCTACACGTGGCACAAACCAAAGTCTCACCTTTGAATCTCAACACTTTATACCCAAATTGACACACGCCTTGTTAATTGAGTCAAAAGTACCCCAACTCTTAAGTGGATTTTATTTGTTTAAATTTTAAATATATATTTGAATATTAAAAAATGCGTTTGTGAAAATTTTCAATATTTAAAAAGGCCAATTTTATATTAATTTCTATTTATAGATAAGTAAAAATTTAAATTTTGAAAGAATTTGATCGAAAATCCACTAATATATATACCTAGCTATTTCGAAATAATTGTCAAGTTTTTGTTGGATATTTAAGTTGATTTGGTGCTAGAGTCAATTCTAGACTAATGAATTACAAGTTTGATTTTTAGTGTATGGCAACAAAGAAAACCTGCAAATTGCGTCGTTAGTTATCTGTTGATTAGGGACACATATTCAATGTCAGATCTTTTGTTCAAGGGTTTTTTTGTCACACTGAAAAATAATTAAAATTAATGTAAGTTCTTAAGAAATAATTAAATAAATCTATTATTGCATTACATAATTTAAATTGAAAATTATTGAACAAATAAACATTGAAAAGGATTTTTTTAGCATTTGACATGCAAGTCAAAAGACTTGTATAGTAGTTGTCAAAATCTCATCCTTCCAACACAAACACACATAATAAACAAAGGGTTTGTTTGGCAAATAATAGTATATAATATATTAGTAGTATATAACATAAAAGATACACAATATGTTTGTTTGGTCATATAGTATATAGTATGTTGAAATGTTTTAAAATATTTTAATATGTTCAAATGACAATTCTATCCGCACTTTTTTCACTTTTTAATCACATAATTTTTTGACAAAGGACAAATTATCATTTCATCATATTTCATATAAGATAAAAATACTTGCATCATATTTTATTTTTATTATTTTAACATACAAAATATATTATATTTTACATATTAAATACACAATATACTATGATGCCAATGAGCCAAAATATATATAAAGGATGCCAAACGAACTACTTAACACATATCACTAAATCTGTGCGACCAATAACCCCATGCGTGCCCATTTACCCACCAAACAATTCATTAAATTCCACCTCTTAGAATATCCATTTGGCAATGTAATCCTCCTTCCACGTCCACAAAATTCTAAAAACATCCCTAATCAACATCGGAACAGAACAATCCAGTCTTTGGATGCAAACTTTGACCTACCCAATCATGCCTTAATTAAAGCCTCCTTTGTTGTTAAAAACGACCCAATGGTCGTCCAAACCCATGTATTTAATTATACTTGTAAGCTTATTCATGGAGGTTTTTGAGTGAAAGAAACCCTAATCAACTCAAGATATCTGTACATGCACACTACATACACAAAGTAAACTCTTTCTTGTTGTTAACGTGTCCAAATATAAGGTCTCCATTGCGCCACCTTTTCTCTTTATATCCTTTTCACTCTCTACTCTTTTGACAAAAAAAGCTATAAAGAAAATAAATAAGATTTTTTCTAGCCTAACTTCACTCGCCATATGCTTCCACGTGTCCTCTCGCGGAAAATGCTTTAGCATAAACTCTAAAATTATTTAAAAATCATTATATGCATTTTGACTAGAGTTAGTTTATCAAATTATTTTTGTTAAATAATACAATGGGTATAGCTCAATAAATAGCTTTAAGATCAATAAATAAAATTGTTTTAAATGAATTTTCGAAACATTTGGCATAGACAAAGATTAGTCGAGTAAAATCTATACAAAACTAGAAATTCAAGCCTTTAAAATACAAAATCTCTTTAAATTAACTTTCAAAACCAGTAGAGATTAGTACTATTTTGTAGATAATTAGTTAAATAACCCAACTCTAAAAAAAGCTCTTATCTAAAAGACGCATGTTCCATTTAGATTCATGCAAAATTGGCACTACTACCTTTTAATTTGGATGCTATTTTGGTTCTAGAAAATTTGGTTCTTTAATTACGCGTCTCTTCTATGTGAGAGTCAGTATGGGCCTTTCGTGACGGTTCATGCAGCAAGAATAAAAAGCTTCCGAAGACTAGTATAGAGACAGAGAGAGATGAAAGAGAGCTCTTTCTTCTTCTAGCTAGCTCACACACCTTGGATAAGGTCGGCCGCATGATGAGGCACGTGGCATCTTTTCAACCGTGATAAACATAAACTGGGTCCCACTTGCCCAACACCTAGACAAGGACGACCGGACTTATCCCCCAATTTGGTCTATATATATAGCTGTCATCTCACCACCTTCTTGAAAAAAAAGAAATAGATTTTAGAGGGTTCGTTCAATTCGATTCAATTGAAGCTCAATTCTCTCTCAATCTCTGTTAATTCTCTCCAAGATTGATCAAGATTTGTGAAAATGGGAGTTCAAGAAACCGACCCACTTGCCCAATTGAGCTTACCACCCGGTTTTCGGTTCTACCCGACCGACGAGGAACTGTTGGTTCAATATTTGTGCAAGAAAGTTGCTGGCCACCACTTCTCTTTACAAATCATTGGTGAAATTGATTTGTACAAGTATGATCCATGGGTCTTACCAAGTAATATTTCATTACCAATTCCTTAATTAATTCGTTTCATCATTGGAGTCGCCAAAATTTTACTAATTTATTGTTTGTTATTGTGTGAATTGTATAGGTAAGGCAATGTTTGGAGAAAAAGAATGGTACTTCTTTACGCCGAGAGACCGGAAGTACCCGAACGGGTCCCGACCGAACCGGGTTGCCGGGTCCGGGTACTGGAAGGCAACCGGAACTGACAAGGTTATCACCACTGAGGGTCGAAAAGTTGGGATCAAGAAATCTCTTGTTTTCTATGTTGGTAAAGCTCCTAAAGGGACCAAAAGCAATTGGATCATGCACGAATACCGTCTCATAGACACTTCTCGTAGACATGGTAGCACCAAGGTATATAATTACCTCTTACTCGAATACAGATTAATCAGATATTTGAATATCAAATGATTTAATTTTATATATTGTTGTGTTTTGCTAATGGGTTCTTATTCGATATGGAACAGTTAGACGATTGGGTGCTATGCAGGATTTACAAGAAAAACTCGAGTGCTCAAAAACCCATTTCCGGAATTTCCTCTTCAAGCAGAGAATACAGCAACACCGGCTCTACGTCGTCGTCATCGTCGCACCTCGATGACGTGTTGGACTCGTTGCCGGAAATTGAAGACCGGTTCTTTGCTTTGCCCCGAGCCAACTCGCTCAAGACTATGCAACCTGAAGAAAAATTCAATATTAACAATCTTGGTTCAGGCAGTTTCGATTGGGCCACGCTGGCCGGGCTCAACTCGATTCCTGAACTCGTTCCCAATGGGCAAACTCAGGGGTTTATGAGTCATCAAGGGAATAATAATGTTTATTACCCTTCAGTGCCCGGGATTTGCCACGTCGATGATAAGGTTGTGAGGTCAACTGAACAGGAGGTTCAAAGCGGGTTAAGAAAGCAGCGAGTTGATAACACAGTGTTTTATCAACAAAACGGCGGCGTTTTAGCTCAGAGTTTCTCAAACTCAGGAGACCCGTACGGGTTCAGATACTCGAGCCAACCGGGTGGCGGTTCGGTTTTAGAGGATAAGATTGTATCAAGGAATGCATGAACAAAAGCGCATTTCTGCAAGTATTTGGGATTCTTTGGGCTAACTTTTTGGGTTTTAGACGCCAAAAAGTAATTTTTTAAAAAAAAAAAAGTTGGGCAGGTTCACCAAAGAGGGGCAATTTGGGATTGCACCTTTCTAGTTTTGGCCTAATTTAGGGGATTAGATCAAATGGACAGGAAAAAGAGTCATTATTGTACAATTTAATCTCGAAAACAGTTGATTAGGATTGTTAATTTAAGTCTTGATTTGTATGTATGAGATGTGCTTATACGATTAGAAGGCATTAATCAAAGTTGGAATATGAATGCATGTGCTATTCGTACAGCCATTTATGTGTGGTAAATTTGACCTTGAATGTGTATATGGACGATGTGATATAATTTTGGCTTCACCAACTCGTTTTTAACATTTGAAAATGGGCACCAGAAAATGATTCATGCCACTTGTTTTTGGTGCACGTTTATGTTGACAAATGTGGATTGCTACAAGAAGTATATTGTTACACCTTTCTCGCTCTTTTGGCCAAGATCAAGTGTAATATATCACTGTTGTTTGCTTATCTTCTTGTCATGGTTCACATGAACTATTAAAAAAATTCCTTACGTTGCAACACCTAATTGATGTCAAAAAGTTATATTAGAAGGTGAAATCGTATTTTAATTAAATTGCTTCAATGAGAAAATTGATAAAGAATTATTGATTCATTGATGTTAAATATGACTCCAATATTTTCAAATCAAATAGTCGTTACTTTAAACTAATTCAGGTAGATAGATGTGTAAGTTGTAGAACTTGAAGTCATAAGTTCGAATCACATTGTACTAAAATAATCGTAAAGAAATAGATGTGTGAATTATAGAACTTGAAGCCATAAGTTCGAA
Source organism: Flueggea neowawraea (assembly GCA_948243855.1). Taxonomy (NCBI): domain Eukaryota; kingdom Viridiplantae; phylum Streptophyta; class Magnoliopsida; order Malpighiales; family Phyllanthaceae; genus Flueggea; species Flueggea neowawraea. The sequence goes on from CAODLS011986244.1 coordinate 8,709, forward strand.
TCACGTTGTACTAAAATAATCGAAAAGAGATAGATGTGTGAGTCGTAGAACTTGAAGTCATAAAGTCGAATCATGTTGTACTAAAAAAATCAAAAAAAAAAGAATAAATAGTGTTTTCACTATTTTATCACTATCATAAGTAAAGGTATATTAATCCTATAAGTGATCTTGCATTTGACCAGCAAAAAGTGGCAAAAGCAGCCGGGCAATTGATCATTACAACCGTATTGATGTTGAAGTATGGAAATACTAATAACAGCCAAGTAGTTTTGAATTATTTTAAGTAAATATATATTGTCAAAGTAACCATTAAACAAAAAGAAGACCTGAATATGGTCGTTAAGACCAAAGTAACATGATTAATAAATGAAATCAACGAATAGTACTTAACTTTAGTGCACACTTATAAGGAATTAAAGACAAACAACAGAGTAGCATGTGAGGGAAGATTGCAAGTTGCCGACATCACGTTCACAGAGTACTTCACAGCAAACAAGTTGAGATTGTCTTTTTTTTTTGTTTCTGCCACATGTATACAATGTATCTTAATTGTTCGAGCAACAAACATACTGGCGTTTAAAGTAAGAACATAAATATATTTTTCACAAAGAGCAGTGATCACATCAGAAATTAATCGACAGATTAATTAATGAACCAACAATTTATTGGTAACGTAAAGATATTTAAAAAGTATATATTAGCAATAACCGGAGATTGCCGGATACATCTCCGACGGAATAACGAAGAGGGGATCCATACATCTCCCACAAAAGAATCTCTAGTTCAATCCGTCTCCAAATCTGCCGGACAAAGTTCACTGACCACCAAAGCAATTTTGTTAATAAAAATTTTGTGAATTGGTCTCGGTTTACGTTCCGGTTCACATATTGACTAATCGAGTTTGATTCTCTTCAATTGGACTTGACCCACGGTCTTGGTTCACACCTAGACCGACCGAGTTCGATTTATCCGTCATGAACGGATCGCATTTTTCAACACTGGTCATCAATAGGAGTTGAAGAATTGACATTTGCCATTCCAAGTTTAAATTTGCTTTGAATCCATCAAAGAATTGTTTTGGTGTTGAAGAATTGTTGTGTGGTTTTTGTGGTGTTGTAGTATTCTTTAATTTGAGTCAATTATTTTGTATTCTTTATATGCGATGTGCAATCATTTGGTTAATTCTTTTAATGAAAAAGATGGCATCTTTTGGTTTTGAAAAAAAACTTGTCTAGTTGAATGAGGTAGACATGAATGGTTGTAATTTCTTGACAAATAAATATTCAACAATTTTCTTCTATCATTTATAAAAAAAATAACAAAAAAATCAACTTTTTTCATCTTAAAGTTTTAATTTTTTTAATTTTAATTTTATTTTTGTATTTTCATCAAAGAGATAATGCTATAAGGTATTGAACTACTATGAAACTTAAATTCAATTATAATATGTGAAATTATATTGAAAATTTTATGAATAAAAACGAAAATATATTGAAAATTGAATAAAAATATCAATTTGCAGTCAATTGATAGGCACTATTGAAATTTATTGTATGTGGACATATTTCCTCTCTATTTTTAAAGAAACAAAAATAAATATCTTCTTAGTATTAAAGTTGTTTATGTGAATTTTATCCTTTCTTTGTATTTTTCCTACTATTTTGTTCCTATGTGGAAATTTGTTGGAAATCTTTTAGGAGATTCCCATAATTTCTTACATTAGACATTAATGGCTTTAAATGCCAATATTTTTTAGAAAAGGAAATGCGTATATATTATTTTTCAATTAAATTAAAATTACACAGAAGTTTTAGTCTCTCAAAACAAAAAAAAAAGAAAAAAAATTGAAACGTACTTTTCTTTGTTTTATTCTTTAATTATCCTCAAATTAAATTGAAACAGATTAGAGATTTAGTTTATAAATTTAATAGCCCAAATTTCATTTTGGTTTAATTAGCGGTGAAATTCTGTGTATCTGTACCGCTTTGTGCTACGAAGTGTCCAAACATCAGCAGACTAAATCTGTAGTTCATATATCTCTCTGTTGAGACCCAAAAACGCAAAATCAAATCCATTTTCAATGGCATCATCATCATCTTCTCTAACACTAAATCCGTTGACTTCACCACTCTGCAAAACCCCAATAACATCCCTAAGCCTTAAACACTGCTTTGTGGGTACTTCGAAATGGGCACCAACTGGTCTTGGACTGAACCACAGGAGGCCAAAGTTTGCATCTTTTGGTCCCTCTGTGGTGTGTAGGGCGGTGTCTGTGAAGCCTGATACTGAGATTGAAGGACTCAACATTGCTGAGGATGTCACTCAGGTTTTGCTTTGTGCCGCTTGGGATTGTTTCTTTGGATTGATTTGTGAGAATTCTTAACTGGGTTTGTTTTGAAGTATGAAAAGATTGCAACTTTGTTGTGTTGGTTACGATTTTTGGAGAGACTCTTAAGTAATTTTGGGGAGTTGAGGACTTGGGTTGGCCTTGTTATCGTGATTTGAGTTTGAATTCAAGCATTGTGGAATTCTTATGGTTTTAATATGAATGTTGCTAATTTTGAAGATAACATGGTTAAAAACATTATTGGTTAGTTTTGCGAGATTTTAATTGATTGAATTCGGAAATGAAAGTTGAAGTTTGAAACGAGAAGGAATTTTTACGATTATATTGGATTATATCCTCTTTCTGTACTCATTTTGCGAGCTGAGAAGCATCTAATAAGTCACTCTGTCGTTCTATTTTATTTGAAAACTTCGATTTAGTCCAATCTTTCTTTAATTCATGACGCAAATTCTTTTGAAGCATACTACAATTATTTTTTTAACTCCTTTTGAGTGAACTTGTTCATAACATGCCTAGTTGATGATAATTAACTGATTACTTATGTTTGATGCTAACTAATTTTTCATGCAGCTTATTGGAAAGACACCTATGGTTTACCTTAATAATATTGTAAAGGGGTGTGTGGCCAATATTGCTGCCAAGCTTGAAATCATGGAACCATGTTGCAGTGTCAAAGACAGGTGAGGTTATAATTTTGCTAATGTTTTTACTTAAAAGCTTCTATTGTGCGTCATGCCTGCCTAAATGACCGCAAGCTTAGCTTTGTGTTATAATGTTATGTTTCCTCAATATTTTTTTCTAATATATGGTTTCAGGATAGGTAACAGTATGATTTCTGATGCTGAGGAAA
>CAODLS011986473.1:0-10589 GCA_948243855.1 Flueggea neowawraea
CCCTTCATGGGGTAGTTCAACTTGGTTCTTCTTGGGCTGTAAGTCTTGCTTTCTGCCTTTTCTGACATGCAAAATTTTCTGTCTTTTACTGATTGCAATGTGCTATTTGAACAAATTTGGTGATATTATATGTTACTCAATATTAACACAGTAATCTTGGTTCAAATACAAATTTAACATAAAATTGTGATTCTTCCAATGCATGTCCTGGAAAATCTATTGTTCTGTAGTTTAGAGCTAGTTTCACAATCCTACTAAAAATTGTAATTTCTCTTCCATGTTTGATTTACTTCTAGTTCTGTCTAACAGCTATATTTATTTCTTCCATTTATTTCTATGCTGCCTCTGTTGAGTCAGATTATGGAGAATATGGGTTTTGTGGATAATGTAAAGAGTTTGATCCTGCAACTAGGATTTGTTCCTGGGGCTCTCACGTCTGACAGTCACGGGGAGAAAGTTTCTCTTGCAATGCCTATTTCTTCCCTTTCATTTGGAAATTGTAAGGTGCCCAACACTTCTTCTTTATTGGGCAATGTCTGTAACCATCAAAGCATCTCATCTGATACTTCCAAATTTGTCGGTCAACCTTCTTCTTCTGAAGTTAGGCAGAGTTGGGATAATCTGACTTCTACTGCATTTCATAAATCAACTATGATCAAACCTTCTAAATACTTTGGTGTCCCCTGTGAATCTAAAATTACTTGTAGAATGGAGGCAGAAAGACCATTTAGAGACCAACTAGAGAGTGGAGTTGTTGGTACCAAAGTAATCGCCTCAAATCCTGACCCATGGTTCAACCAACCAACTGCTTCCTACAATTCGGGGCCTGGACCTGTTATCAATCAGTCAAGTGCCAACAATGAAATTCTGACAGTGTTGGAACAACACTTTTTGTCAGGTACTGCTGCCCAGAATCATGTTAATAGTGTCAAAGATGTGCCAAATAATCTTACTACACCACACATGAGGGCAAATGGAGTTCTGATTCTTAATGCTAATGAAGGCTCTGGTAACTTCGTAAGTGAATCAAATGCCCTTTCAAATCAATGTAAATCTATGTACAGTAACACCTCTTCCGCTCAATTGGCTGGCGTTCCACAGCAAAATGTTAATTCATTGAGGACAGAGAAGGTTCCTTTATCCAGTTTAGTGGATCAGTTAACTGTTAATGGCATACTTTCAGAGTGTTCTGGTCACAGATATCATTCAAAAGATCTGAAGCATACCATGAATGAATTGACTGAAAGGAAAGAAAAGATGGATGTTGACTTGTTTGAGACACTTCGTAAACCATTGAGCCAACCTAATGCTCAGGTGTCTGTAGGCAAGCATTTTGGTGATTGTGTGAAGCAGGCAACAGGATGTGACAGTACAATTACTGCAATTTCTAAGAATAATGATCTGTGTGTTCAGCCTACATCTGGGAATGACTTGTATGATATTTTTGGTGACGTTTTTAAAAATAAAATACTCAATGGAAATAGCAATAGCGTGTCTGTGACTAGGCTGAATGCAAAGTCAGAACATAAAGACACAGATATGTCAACCTTTATGAAGATGCAAGAATCAAGTTCTGATTTTTATTCAGCTGATAATGGGGTATCAGCTGGTGGTTTATTTTCTTCAATGAGTGCTGATAATCTTTTAGATGCTGTAGTATCTAGATCACATTCTGTGTCCAAGCAGAGCTCAGACGATAATGCTCCTTGCCAAACAACATTGTCAAAGGTCAGTTGCTCCTCCATGCCTAGTGCTTCTCTTTCCTATGAGTGCACTACCTCAGATCAATTGCAAAGGGATATATTTGGCCTTCCAAAGAACCTGGAAAAAGCAGGGAATATTGCATCTAGCTCTTTTAAATCTGGGTGCAGCAAGGAAGATATGGGAAGTTGTTCTCAAACTACTTCCATATATGGGTCTCAGTTGAGTGGGTGGATTGGTCAAAATGTAAAGCAGGATAGTAGTGTTTCAACTGCATTTTCCAAGAAAAATGATGAAGTGTTAAACAAGGAGAGAATCCTAGACCCAGACCAAAAGATCGACAGATGATCCAAGATCGTGTGAAAGAGTTGAGGGAAATAGTTCCAAATGGCTTAAAAGTAATTCCTTTTCTTCTACCTCGTGTAATATTTGTTATTATTTAGAATTGATGCCATTCTCTCATCTGTTGTTTTTGTTTAACAGTGTAGCATAGATGCTCTGCTTGAACGTACCATCAAGCATATGCTTTTCTTACAAAGTGTGACAAAACATCCTGATAAGCTGAAGCAAACAGGGGATTCTAAGGTATAGATGGCAACTTTTGCTTTCGTTTTATAGATTATGATTTTTCTGTTTTCATTTATTTACAACCTTTGAAGTTGATGGAATTTGTTATGGATGATGACGGAATAGATGGCATTAACATGCTGTGGTATATGATTTCCTGTTAAATAAAATTGCAATACAAAATAATCACAGTTAAATAAAATTGCAATACAAAATAATCATAATTAATTATTATGCATCAATATTTTGATGAATGAGGTTGTCTGAGATTGTGTATTTCTTTGTTGTTTGAACATGCAGATTATTAACAAGGATGGTGGGCTGATTTTAAAGGACAATTTTGAGGGAGGAGCAACATGGGCATTTGAAGTTGGTTCACAAACTATGGTGTGTCCGATTATTGTTGAGGATCTGAATCAACCACGTCAGATGCTTGTGGAGGTAGTAAAGTACATTCACTTGCACTTTCATCTTATAAGACTGACACCTTTTGGTTTAGTTATTATGATTATTGTAGATAATCTGTTTTTTTTCTTGTATTATTTTTCATGTGACAGATGCTTTGTGAAGAACGGGGTTTCTTTCTAGAAATAGCTGACTTGATTAGGGGACTGGGGTTGACAATCTTGAAAGGGGTGATGGAGGCTCGGAATGACAAGATATGGGCACGCTTTGTAGTAGAGGTAATATTTACGTTCAATTATCATTCTTATGGTTCTCAATTCTACGTTAGAGGCTAGTAGCTTTGTTGTGATCCATCTGCTTACGTATGAAATAAGGGCCTGGTTAGGAATATATGGGTTGTACTCCAGATTTTTTTTTAATTATTCTAACAGCTTCTTATGTGCCATTTACACTTGGAAAGAAATATCCAAAGTAATAAGAAAAGGTTTTGTGCTAAGTATTGCTAGATAAGATGAGAGTGGTTTATGGTTTTGCCCATGGCATACCAAATATCTTGCCTAGCTAGGCATGCATCTTACAGAACTGAGATTACTGATAGTGTGCATAATCAAAACGCTGGTGAAGATTTATAAATTCTCCATATTCTCAGTCCACTATTTGAACAGTACAAATTTTCCTGGCTCCTTTTTGACAATGACCCTATGAGCTGGTTTGAGAATGGGTTTTGTCCTTTTTTCCTGAAGTGAGTAGCACATAAGCCTTTGTTTACTGGTGCTCTTTACAGATTGTTTATTGAAATGTAGTCATGTTTCAGTTTGATAATTTCTTTCTAGCAAACACTATGAAATCAAGAAAATCTGCTTTACGTGGAGCTTGGTTGAATCTCTTTTCCTTTTCAAAAAAAAAAAGGATGGCTGTTTGGTCAAGGAAATCTGCATTGTCAGTTAGTGCAAATAATTCAAAGCAAAACTTTTATCTAGCATTCTGCCATGTCTTAGTGGCTAAAACGTGAAAAAAAGAATTAAATTCTGACTATGATATTCAAATAATAGACATTTTTATTTTTCCAAGTGAACAGTTTGGCTTCTTCTGTTTCATTTTTCGTTTGAATGAACAAGATAAGAGGAAATGGAATATTCAAATGAGTGAAAAGTCGATGCTTAAGATTTATGCATGGCAGCCTGCATGTGTGAACTACAATACTTTTGTCTGGCTCGTAAGTGTAGGCTGTAGCTGTTGTTCTCGCGTTTTCACGTTGTGCATTGAGTTTTGTATAAGCTCTACCTTTTTTCTGTTTCATTTTTTGTTTGAATGACAAGATAAGAGGAAATGGAATATTCGAATGAGTGAAAAGTCGATGCTTAAGATTTATGCATGGCAGCCTGTATGTGTGAACTACAATAGTTTTGTCTGGCTCGTAAGTGTAGGCTGTAGCTGTTGTTCTCGCGTTTTCATGTTGTACATTGAGTTTTGTATAAGCTCTACTTTCTATATGCAAGCAAGCTGACACATTTGTCATAAATTTTCACATGCAGGCAAACAGGGATGTAACAAGGATGGAAATATTCATGTCCCTTGTTCGCCTTTTAGAGCAAACTGTGAGAGGCAGCACATCATCGGCCAATGCTCTGGAGAATAACAATATGATGATTCATCACGCTTTCCCCCAAGCCACCCCCATAACTGCGACTGGTAGGCCCCGTAGTTTACAGGGAATGGCCTGTTAAACAGTTTTCTAGTCTGGATATGTTAAGAGCAAGCCGTTTTGATTTCCATGACTAACATTGTTTCCAGCCTAAGCTCTCAGGTGGTTCTCATGATTTTCACTAACCTTTTGTTCCTTAAGAGAGTAGATTATGCCTAACTCACATCATGGAAGGGGACATTGGTTTTGAGTACCTCGGATATTGCGTTCCCCTTCCGATGAAGGATAAGCTCAATGTGTGGATCAAGGGGAAAACATTAGCAAGAGCATTGATATCTAGGCCTTGGCAATGCTTGGACTTCACTTTCCGATTTTACGGCACGAAGGGTAGAGGACTATATTGGGGTTTGTTTCAAGGATGGTAAATGTATAGGGAAGGTGGGATATGACGTGACGGGTAGAGTTGTAAAAATTAAACTGAAACCGGTGAATCGAACTGGAATCGGATCGGTCAAAACCGGTTAAAATCAGAATCAAACCGAAACCGGAACTGACATATCAAAATTGGACGATTTAAGTTTAGGTTTTGGTTTCACTCTTTTAAAATCCGTCGAACCGGCTGTTCAACCGGTGGTTCGAACAGTTGGTTCAACAATTATTTCACTTTTTTATTATTTTTTTATTTTTTCAACTTTATAAATACGCTATTCATTTTTATTCAATTTATATTATTTTTTCTCTCTAAATCTCTTCTAAACTCTCTCACAAATTTATTTTTATCTAAATTTTTCTTATTAATTATTTATATATTTTATTATTGTAATTATGTTTTTTATATTTTTAAGTTATTTTTTACAATTAAAATTTTCAAATTTATTTTAATTTTTTACTATAATTTAATTTATTTATTTTGTTATTTTATTATATTTAATTAATATTTACATATTTATTTTAGAGTAATGAAAAATTTCGTAGAAATAGAAATGTTGAAAGTATTTAAGTTGAAAATATTAGAACTCAAGAGATTTAAACTCAATCAACTCTAACCCAAAGAGATGAGGAGGGAGAGAGGAAGAGTTTCTAATTTTTTTATTTTTTTTATAATTATATAATATAATTATTAGTAGAATAGTTAATTTGTTTTAAAATTATTAAAAAAATATTTAGAATACAATGTATTATTAGTACTATATTTAGTTATTAAATATAACAAAATTTACAAACCGAAAAAATGATGAGATATAATAGTGGATTAAAAACAAAATTAAAAAAAAATCAAACTGGAACTGAAACCGAATCGACGGTTGAACCGGTTAAAATCGGAATTGAAACCAAATCGAACCGAAACCGGACTAAACCGTAAGAACCACGGTTCGGTTCCGGTTCTTATATTTGACAAACCGGAACCGCCGGTTCCAGAACCGGCAACACCTCTAGTGACGGGGTTTTCTTTTTTGGACCAGTCTAGGTTCCTTCTTAATTTCTTTTTCAGCTGCGTATTTTTTCTTTCGTCGTTCTTTTTGAGTTTTTGATTGTGATTTTACTACTACTGAACCCTTGCGGAATCAGTGTGGATTCTATTCACTTCGGAGATGCGAAATATGAACCATGGCTATTGCAGTTTGTTTCTTTGTTGAGCAATTTCTGGCAAGTGATTCCAACATCTTCAATATTCACTCAAAATTAATGGGATCTGGAAAGTTTGTGTAGTTGAGGTACAAAGCTTTCCAAAATGAAGCATAGTAACCTTTCCAAATCAATAAGAAGGTTTGAACTTTCTTCTAAATTTTGTGGTATGGTTGAGATTTTGTGCGTATTATTTTAGTAAGATTTCAGGGCTTAAATATGGGCTCTGCCCTTTTAATCATCATAACTGACTGAAAATCTAAAGAACCCTTCTTGTTTGCTGTTGTTTGATTACCCCCCTATGGAAGAAAACAACTTAATAATCGGTAAATAAGAAGAAAACTTTGAAATCCCCACTAAAATGCGAAAACTCTTTAAGAGATATCCCGAGTGACAGGAGGGCTTCTAAACTATTCAGTTCTATGAGGAGAGACCAATTGAACCACTTCTCAGCATTAATTGTCATCAATGCATTTTCATTTTTAGTGGCAACAAGCTTTTAGAGGTCGATGATTTTGCATAAATGTGGCAAATTCAACCTTTTTAGAACGTGAAATCTTATTGGATCAACTTCTGTATCTTTTGAAGTAGAAATTACTTGGACGGGCATGAATCATACAACCAACATGGCCCTCGACACCACATGTTCAAAAACAAAAATTGACTTTCATGTTTTTTACGATGTCTAAAATTTGACATCTAAGAATTGTTTATAAGCACATTTATTTATCAAGACGCTGATGTTTAATAGCGAGTTTAAAGTGGAATAATACTTTCATTGAGTGGACTTGATGATTTTTAACGAACATGATCCATGATAAAGATAAACAAATATAATGAGAACCTTATTCTTAAGCATATATGTTAACTTCTCGATCAGATAGAACTAGCACATAAAAAAGAAATATCAAATTATTAGAGGTTTCCGAAATTCAATATACACAGGCATTTATGAAATTGATACCATATTGGATATTTAATTAATCACATAATTAAGATCCTCATTCACATAAAAAAAGAAAAATCTCAGTGTGATCAGTAAGTTCTCTAATTTCATAATGACTTCAAAATTAGATGGCGTTGGACATGAACCACGTTTAATTTTAGTAAAGGTGATAGCAATTAAATTTAACATTTTGTTTGATCGAGCATGTTAGTGTTATCATTAGTTCTAGACTTGTCTCTTCCATTGTACTAAATTAAACCACCTTCAAATGCCCCTTGCCTCTAAAATATCATACTCATTTGACGCCTAAAAATTACATTAATATTGTATTTTTTTATCGTGTGTTATTTTTATTTATTTTATTCCACTAAGAACTAAATATGAGGCAAATCTACTATTTTAAGTCTCATAATTATAACGAGAGGATTTGAAAAAATAACAATATGATAAAAAATATGCATGTATACTCTCAAGTGATTAATTTTCTAAGAAGTTATTCACTTAAATTAAAATAACAACCATTAAGATCGATTATGATCAAAATCAAGTTTCTTTCATAATCTTATGCAATTTTTGCAAGTGATTGCTTGGGAAATTTGGAAGACATGAATTAGTCGAAGCTGTTTATTTACATAATATTGTTGACAATTGTTAGAAAAACAAGTGTGAATGGAGAGAACTCCTACATCGGAAAATAATATAATAATGTGTGTGAACGACTTGTAAGTAATGTGTACTCATAACTCATTATATTAAAGTTTTAGAAGACATGAAATAATCAAAACTGTTTATTGAGAGAATATTGTCGACAAAAAGTTTTACGCAAAAAAAAAATACGATTTATAAAAAAAAAGGAGTTTTTTTCATAATGATAAAATGATGATGACCATGTGAAGTTTACACAATCAAAGTGGGTGTCTTAATCAGATGTTAAGTACAGAAGTACAGATTGAAAATTCACTAAGTACCACTTATTATCACTACTCCCACTAATGACATTTAGAAGGCCCTGGAGTAGCCTTGGTCTCCATCAGTTTCCATCAACCAAGTGTATAAGTCGCTTCATCATTAAACATTCTCTCGACAGAACTCCAACGCTTAATTTTTAAGTTTGGTAGAGTTTTAGGTAAAAATTTAGGGATAATAACAAAGCGTACCTCTAGGTGTTGTGAAAACTCTTATTTATATAAAAGTGGAAGTGAAATATGTCCAAAGAATATTCGTTCGTCGCTGATGACGGTTAATTGTCTCTTTGAATATTTTTGGAGACTTCCAACTAATTTTAACATCTATAAGCGGCTCAGTGTCTTTATGGTCTACATCTTATCATTTAATAAAAAGCCTTTTCTAATAAAGGAAATTATGCAAGACAGAAAAAAAAAATCAAATATTATGTCCATATGGTGCATTTTTATATTACAGTTTTATTTTATAAAATTGTATACATGGTCCTTTGAGTTTCAATATTTTACGGCGATCTTTTCACTAAATCATGCAAACACATGTATTTATATTTTATTTATATTCTAATTTTTATTGTAATTTCCTTAAAGATACTTCTATGTGTTATTTTTTTTAATTGGCTTTGATTTTTTATTTTTTATTAAACACACTGATTATGTGTTGCTTTTTCGTTGATTTAGTTTTTGTTTTTATTTTGTTTTCAACTAAAAACATCAAGCTATATGTAAAAAAATGAAACCAAACAAATTGGAAACAAAATAAAAACATGAAGAAAACACAAAAAAAAAACAACATGAAACCATTCTTCACGAAACTGAACGAGAAGAAGTTAATTTCTGAAAAACAAAATTGAAAATCAAATGAAAATAAAATAAAAATAAATTTAAAACAATGAAAAACCAAAATAAAAAACAGAACACAAAGAAAATTCGAACAAAATAGAAACATATTTTTTTTTGTAATTTTGGAAAAAAGAAGGTGATACACTTGTAATCTTAAAAGCCAACTTGTAATTCAAAATTTTGAGCCTCTATAGCTATAAATTTTGAATTTTTTTACTGTTAAAATATAATTAGCCCTTTTTAATATCACCCAATTTTATGCTTGAAATTTTTTCAGTTCTCATAACATTGAAAAAATAATGTGCAATATAAAAAATTGTTGTGTGAGAATGTTTTGGAGTCTCTATTGAACAATCCGAATCTTTATGCCAAGACTCCAAATTATCAGAGCTCAGTCTTATATTGCACATTAAAAATCGAACTTTTCTCCCATAGTATTGGAAACAACTTCAATATTACTAAATTACAAATTTAAAAAGACTGGAACAATTTTACAGTTTTAGTTATAGTCTTTTCTTAGGGCTCAAATCCCTATATTTTAACAAATAAAAACAGATTAAATTAACACGACGGACCAACAAAACCGATACCCTGTTGGTTCTACTGGAATCAATGCTTTATAAAAACAAAGGCAAACTTAATTACTTGTATTCAGTAAGAACATATTCATCACGTATGTGCAAATACATATATATTTTGACGGATGTGAATGTGTGTGGGGCAAGTTGTGGTAATTCTTTACTTGGTCTCCATCAATCCAAAACAATTGATAAAAATTATAATATTCCACGACAGATTGTATATGCTTTTCAGGAAATTTTAGACATTATCAGACATTTGAGACCATTGGCCATGCATCTGGTGAGGAAGAATATAAATAGAGTTTGGAGTGGAGCAGGAAGAGCATGCAAAGAGAATTAGCAAAAAAAAGGTCAAAGATTGATGCATAATTATGTCGATTACTTGGTATTTTCCATTTTCATAATTAATATGACATCAGTTACTGAACAGGAACATTAGAGTCCGGGAAGATCATATACATGGGCAAAAACAAAAGTATATATATATATATATATATGGTTTTTTTTTAAGCTCATCAATTTTTTTTTTACTTGATTTGAAAAAGTAAACTTGAACTTAAAAAAACAACCTGAAAAGGCCAATGCATTCGAGTTCAAATTCATGTCGTAAATGGTTGTTTTTTAGATTAATTTTTCAAATACTGCTAAATTTATGCATAGTTTTCTATTGGATTACTTTTTTCAGAAATTTCTTATTTAATATTCTCGGGGTTCCAAAAAATATATAAATTTTTGATTCATATTTAATTGTTGAATGTAATTGATCGGCTTTTTGCAAGTGCACAAGATTCAATGTAATTTTACCCAAGAGTATTCTAAGGGATATCAAACCAAAGGGAACACGTACTAATGGTGATCAATTTTGTATAACAAAAGCAATAAATAACATGAATTGAATTTGAGGTTTTTGATTCAAAGACAATATTAATATAGCAATCAATTGACAAAGAGAATAAACGATCAATTAATAAAGTGCTAGGACTTTCGAGATTTCAACTAAAGACTCATATTTGCTAGATTAATGAATGTGGTTTTGGGATTGAGTGTTCTCGCACAAAACTCACTTAAAGGCTCTCTCAAGGTCATCTAAACTATGCCTACATTCATTAGAAGGGTCATTTCTACCTCAACTAAATAAACTAGGCTTTTTAAGCAATTGGAGAATTTCATCGAATACCTCACATGCATAGAATATGTCTATCCTAAATCATGAAAGTTCAATACTTGTATACCTCATCTAGTCTTCATCTCTCGATACTTCAACTAGATTTATCAAAACTATCATCAATGTGATTAAGCTCAACAATAATCAA
>CAODLS011986942.1:0-10483 GCA_948243855.1 Flueggea neowawraea
GTGAGATTCAAGTTGAAAAAGCACCATTATTTGCATATCAATCTGTTTGTAGCATAATCTTTTTAACATCATAGTTATAAGTAGATCAACCTTTACAGCTTTCTACTATAATTTACAATGACATGATTGATCCATTGATTAATTCTCAACAGGTATTGCTAAAAGTTGTATTCTCCACTTTCCCATTCATCACTTAGACTATTCTGTATCATATGCTTTGAAATAGCAGAAATTTCTGACAGTTTTGCATGGTTCGTCAAATAAATAATGCAAGCAATTCCGTATATATTCTATTACTTATAAGACGCTTAACTTGACCGTCTCGTCTTTCATCATGATTTATTATTATTATTATTTTGGTTGAACAGATTAGAATGCACAGATTGTTATGCTTATTATGCCATTTTGGAACGATGTCAACTCTGATGATTGTAGGCTGTGACTAAAATCCATGCAACTACTTATGTTATGGGGTCTATCCCTATAATTTGTAACTGTTTGCATAGTTGACTACATTGTCAAGAAGTTAGTGACGACTATTATGTTTCTTTAACAGAATTGTTTTGACCCATTAATGTGACGGTTAATTACGGCTTTCAGAGACTTCATGGATTAGTTTATTTGACCTTTCTTTGTGTTTTAAGTACAACTTTTGTGTATTCAACTAATTTTCATTCGTTTCGAGAGAAATATATGTATTTGTTAAAATTAAAAAGTCAAATTAATTATATTACAACTAAAATTACTAATTGAAATAAGTTATATATTGTCGACTCTGAAATTCAAACTAGACTACTTTTGTAAAAAAAATAACTGTTCGAAATATGGAATTAGCTACTTTATGTGTATAATTGTGTTTAAAGTCGACTGTGTTGATTGAGTCAACAACTGTAAAAAAAAATGGTTTTTTCGATTGTTTGGTAGCTAAGAAGTGAAGGGTAGAAAGCAAAAATTTGTTAGAACTTGAAGAACATATCATATATATGTTTGTTTCTACTTTGTAGCGTAGCAATTTGAGGAATTTGTAGTTAGAAACATAGGAGTTTAAACTATACCTAATATGGTCATAATTAACAAAGACACAAAACCATTAAAAAAGTGGTTTATAAAATTTGGACAATAGTGGCAATCTCTTACTTACCCACATAGACACTTGTCTATGGCATGCAATTTAAAACAGTAGCGATGCTTATGGAGCAAAATTGTCTGCCTGTTAGTTCATGTTTTCGATGAGTTATTGTAATAAAATATAAAAAATGGGATTTAAAGTAAAGTTTTTGTTTTGTCATTTTCTTGTTTTATTCCTCAATTATTTGGTTTCTGAAATTAGGGGATCTTGCTCTACCCAAGTTTCAATGTGCTCCCAGCTCATCCTTCTTCAGTTAATAACTAAGAAAAGTTTAAAATAATCAACACACTAATAACAAATATATATGTGGGTGTGTTCCATGTTTGTTGTGTATTTTATACAATTTAATTAAAATAGCACCTTCAAGTTGGGATGGCCATGGCCAGGCCACGCCCGGTACTAAAACTTCAGGTCTGGCCTAAGTCCGCCCATCTAAAAGGGCAGACTAGCCTGGTCTATTTTTTAAAAAAAATATTAAATTTTTTTATCAAAATAAAATTTAATATATACTTTGTTATATAAATTATACTTTAATAAATACTAAATAACTCTTAAATTTATAATTGACGTCATTTTTTCTAATTTATAACACATAATACATCAAATTAATATTAATATACTATATATTATATATATAATATAAAAATATATAATATATATAACTGGGTCGGGCCTCACCATAAACCTAGGTCCAACGCTATTTTTTTAAAAACATAGGAAGGGTCGGGCCGGGGGCCTAGAAATAGTGGCCCAAACCTGCCTTTTTTCTGGCCGGGCTGGTCTAAAGTGCCCATCCCTACCCTAAAGTGATGCTATTTGGAATGAAATTCATGTACTAGCACCTATATTTATGAATATCCTGTATATGAGACTCCGTTAATAATCACAATTTGTAATTTTTATATTGATTAGCTAACGTGAAAATTAATCCGAATTCACATCGAATAGTTTTTGCAAAGAACAAAACTCTCCGAGTCATGCGATAAGTCTTTTAATAATAATAATCAAAGGTGGATTAAATGTAATTAAACTACTTACCAAACTTTGGATTCCAATTAGCTTCTCTAATGCTTAACCCAATTTAGGGGTTGATGAGTTTGTCACTTCAGCGATTCACTAACTCTTTACTCATCAAATTATCTTTACCTGATGGTTAACATTTCATTGTACTCTAATATAAGACTCACAATCACTTCACTCATTATTTTATTTATTTATAATATCTAAATTATTATAAACATATTTATTTGACATAAATATGTTGTGTGGATTAATATTTGATTTAAAAATATTATTTTAGGAATTATAGTATATAATATTTATTATAATAATTATTTAATTGAATATTTAAAAATAATAATTTTGTCAAAGAGTAAAATAAGAAGGTGAGAAATTAAAAAAATTGAGCAAAGTGACAAAGAATAGAAATAATCAAAATTATCAGAAAATAATCAAAATTGTGATAAGATGAAAGAATGATCCATCCATATTTATAGACAAAGAAAGAAAAAAAATGCCTAGACAAAAAAAAAAGTGCTATCAACTGTGACTGTGCCTAATGGTTGGGCCAGACTAACCGTTGGGCAGTCAGCAATCTTCCCCTAGTGGACATGTGACTCGAAATTTGATTAATCTCCAACCAGGAAACAAAACAAATAAATTAAAAAAAAGAAAAATACATATGTTAATTGTGAAGTTTCAAACTTTGAGGGTAATTAGAAACATTACGAAAATGTTGAGGTTAGAGGACACGTGAGAAACATTATAATATACTGAAGTAGGTACTCTAGTACAATATAACAATATTCCGGTACTAATCTTACTATCATTATTACATTGTAGTTACCAACACGAATAAGACAATATTGGAACTATAAGATTCACTTAATGCAGTGAAGTGTCTAATACGAGTCAATATAAGACTGCATGCACCTCCAGTCCATGTTTGTGTTTGCAAAGTACTATATAGTACTAGTATTAATTTGTTAGAAAATGTAGTTAAAATCAGATTTTAAAATGTATTAATTTTAATTTTCTCTTAAAAAAAGTATTAATTTTAATTTTTAGATGGGTTAGCTTTCGACGTGTCAAAAAAAGTTTATGGTCAAACGACATAAATTCAAATTAAATTAAACTGCTTAATTTTTTAGATGAACTGTTTTTAAAATGATTGATTCTCGGTATTATTAATAAGTGGTTGGTTTAATAGTAAACATAGTAGACGTTATTACTTTAAAAAAGTACAAATTCAAATAAAACATTATAATGAAAAGAAAAAAAAAATCATTAAGATTCTAATCTTGTAAGTAATACTTCACCTTCAGTAAATGAAAAAAAATATATTGTAAAATATTTAACTTAGAAATTTTTGACCTATTTTTTCTTAAGATAAAATATTTATGTAATTAGAATATTTATTAATGATCCGTATCAAACAAAAAGTCGGCTACTTCAAGATTATAATTTAGGGTAGGTAGAGAAACTGATTCTCTTCTTGAAGCCCCTTTTTTTTCCTCTCTATATGCAAACAATCGATTTGAACTTCAAATAACATTTCAAAAGTACTATTCAATAGTGTGTTTAAGCTGAAAACAAAATCTTTTGTTAGATTAGTTTTTCTATATATATTTATACGTAAAAAGAATACTTGTCTATTCTACGTGCATGTCCCACTCATTTTACTCATATACATGATAAAAACATGTGATATTATAGTAGAAGCCTATAGAATTGGTGAATTGTGGGTGCAACCTTGCTGAAACCATTTCAATAGAAACAACAACCTATACCTCTGGGTAGTAGTTATATATTAGACTAGAGTAAACTATATTAGAAGGGTAATTAGGTGGATGATTAAGCAAAGAGTCATCTCAGTGATCATGTTAATGTGCACTGACACTTCACGAGTGGGCACATTCAAAACAACTTGGTCCCACCCTCAATCATTGAGATGAGACTCCTCATTGCTCCCTCCCACCCCACATTTGTCAGACTAAACTCCGTCAGTCCATCATCCTCAATAAATCACGGTCCACGTGTACGGTCCAAATGCAAGGATTCACTGGCTATTCGATGAACATGATAACTTTTAATAGTTCCTCTCCAGTTACTTTTCTCTTTTTTAACGTTAGGCTCACATGCGGGTCACCCTTGCGTGGGCTCTCACACTAGTGAAAACGACTAATCAAGAGTTGTACTTGACCCGACAATTCCACGTGGCGAGTGGTGATTGTGTGGGGATGTACAGACCCATGCAATGCAAGGTGCGTGACTTGTCCCCAACAGTTCGTTGTCCGAAGAGGCGGCAAAATTCCTTTTGACACCTGTCATCAATATCCATGCTCATTTTCTTCTGGTCACCAAACCTTAACGTGTGGGCTCCACTCTGGACCGTGTATTCCCTGGCCCACAGCCCACCAGCCCCAAACTCGACCACGACCCCCACGTTTACGCAACATACATAGCCCCGTCAAACCTCACCACCATGCTACGCTTGCTCGACCCAACATCACAATTCCTGCAAAAGTTCTCCACGGTTTTCGACAAAGGACACACAAATCCATAACAATCTACCTTCGCAATTTCTCTCTTAATCTACCATCAACAATAGCAAGAAGATCATAAAACAATTGGGAGATTGTTCGAGTTAACTTCGGGCTTATTTGGTAAGAAGAGTAATTTGTGTATCTTTTGTAGTTTTTGTAATGATTGACAACTATTGTATAGTGAAAAAGTAGAGAAAAAACACGTTTAAAAAAATACTAAATACAAAAGATGTTAAATGCTCCTATTGCCAAACAAGCCCTTCATAAATATACCAAAGTATGTTTACATTGGTATGCTTTCGAGAGTATTTCAATATTTTCACCGTCTAAAGAATTTTCTTATGGACTCTCCACTAAATAAGCTACTTCCTGAGATAATAAACATTAGTTAGAGAACCCTTTATTTTACACTTTCTCCCAACCAAATAATATTTTGGCCACTTACGGGAGTTGTGCTTCCCTATTATATTTCCTGATTACCAAACAAGGGTTAGCTACCAAAACAAATGGCGGCATCGACGGGATCACTAGTTCAAGTCCCCACCAAGCGGCTAAGAAAATCTGTTGATATGAATTAGTAACAGGTTCACGGCATATTTTACAGTATCCCAATGAATCCCAAGTGATGTCCACCAACTTTAGTGCCCTCTCTCCCCTAAAGGACAAACTTTCACTCTCACTTCACATGCCGTTGTTATCTGGTATATCCTGAAGCTGGGCCTCTGTATTGTTCCTCATCTCAAATTTCAATTCTGCATTCAGGTAGCTCCAACTCAATTGGAAAATTCTCTCTTTCATCTGCTCTTAAGTTCTTTCCTGCATATCAACTTCATTTTCACCCTAATTTTACTGACCACACTGTTCTGAAGTTGGAACTACGCTAAACACAATCTTCTCCAGAGAGGAAAATAAAAAAAGGAAAGAAAGAAGAAATGAGAGGAGGTGCCCTCTTATCCCATTGTCTTGATTTGAACTCCCCGTTGCCTCCATGTCAGCGGCAGCATATTGGAGCAGGCACTGCATCATGTCTAAGACTTAACGGAACATGTAGAGTGCTACATAATCAAAACATGAGTCCTATAGGCAGAGCTTGTAGTGCATCAAGTAGTATGAAGGACGAACTTTTCAAGCACTTTCCGACATTGAGACAGTATCAAGAGGGTTTCAAACAAGTTAACAGACTCAGACAACTAGACTGATTAGTAATTCATGATCAAAAGGGCACTAGAACGATTTGAAATTTCTTAAAATATAATGTACTTGAAAAAATTTTAAATGTGACAAGAAAAATCGAAATATGAAAGCTTTATTACATGATGTAATTGCATGAAACAACATATAATCACATGAGCTAATGAATGACCAATTCATATGCCCCAAAGCTCATTTGAAAAAATATTTTTTGTAGAGTTTTTCAAATGATTTACGCTTACATTGAGGAAAAAAATGAGAACCGACAGAAGAAAGCTATGGGTTACTGGTAAACGCAGTCCATCATAGCTCAGTTGAACGTCTAGACCCTCCGTTTCCATCAACTTCAATAAATACTCATTCACCTTTTCATGGTCCATCAAGTGCATCATACCTTTATGAGAACAAAATTAGGGGACAGAAGAAAAAATATCTTTCACAATTTTCTTTCAGAATGCATTGACGAAAAATTATTAGTTTTATCATTGAACAATGCCATTACGTGAAGGAAACCTGTATCATTCAAAATAGAATGACTGCAAGATGATGATGAGTAGAATCCACAAAGCAAGTTAAATTCTAACAGAAAAACAGATGTGCTATGTTTTTGAAAGCAGAAGAGGTTAAAGCATACCGGTAAAAAGGGTTCTCCTGGGTTGAATTTTCCTTACTTCATCCAAGGCCTGAAAAGAAAGTAAACATTAGCACAAAATCCAAATAATATACTCTTTGTAACTAAGAAAAATATTTACACACCTTTGGAAGTCCAAAGTGTGTTGCAGAAGATCGGTCAGGTCTCAAAGCATCCTGAAATTACTCAATACATTAGCCAAAACACAACTAGTTACATGAAATTAAAAGATATTCAAGTACTTGCACGTGTCTTATAAATTTTGCAAACGTGCAAATAGGTCTTTCATTTCAGTGTGTGTGTGTATACAAACATGTATGCTTTTGAGTGAGAGAATCAGGCAGACACACCAGGATAAGGATTTCACAGCCCTTGAGGAGTGGATAAGTTTCTTCAGGTATCTCACTAACATCACTGCAAATTCAGAAAATGAGTACATCCAGATTCCAGAACAAACCATCTATAGGACACTAAATTCTTGTGGCCATTAATACCTGATGTAACATATGTTCCCAAATCGAAAGCCTAAAGAACGATAACCAGGACCATGCCAAACTGGGAGAGGGGTGAACTAAAACAAAGCATCAAGAGAACATATTTCAGAGTTGAGCCATTTATATCATGAGAAAACAGATGAAATCAGTTAAATTTAGCACCGAAATATCCATTTTAATTGCCATCATAACTTTAGCAGTGAGAGTATCCATTTTACTTTGCCATCATAACTAGTATATCTTAAATAAAAGATACATTATACCATTAATTTGATTTCACATTCAGACAAGACCAGAAAGAATTACATTATCAGGTTAAATAATGACAAAGTTGCAGATAGCAAATATATATACATAGGTTACTTTAAAAGATTAGTTTTGTTCTTTTCCTTAACAGGCCAAGAAACTCAATATACCTCCAAATTATGCACCACAAATGGCTTCTCATGAATAATGTTGAATTGCAACTCTGAGACAGCTGCACCAGGTGTGACCACTCTTGTATCCAACAAATAATAATGGGTCTTCTTCATTACCTGAGATTATCTGACTATCAATATAGATATATACTATGATATTGAAGAAATTCCAAGGATTTCAAACTATCAATAATTTATGTTAAATTTACAAGTATATATTGATTAATCAACCTTAATATCCACAAAATTCTTTAACAGGAGAAATTGCATAACAGGATTTTTTGCACAATTGTAAACAACTGGGCACACTAGAAAGGGAGGAAAAGGTCATAGATGAAGTTATGTTATTCTATAGTTTGAGAAATAAAGATTTCTGGACACGGTTAATATTAACAGTTAGAAATGGGACTGATGTGTACTTCAAGTCCACATGCTGACCAGAAGATCATAAGTATACATTAGTGGTTTCCAATGCAGTATCAAAATTTCATGCAGTTGCAGTTTCAGTTACTTAATGCGACAAAAGGCCAACATGTCCAAATAAATTGATATTCCACAGAAGGAAGAAATGGATCTTTTACCTCAAAATCACGATCAGCTACATAGATTGGAATATGAGGCTGGACATTGTTTGTCCAATCACGAAGATCATCTAGACCTGGGGATGACATTTGAAGAGGGAATACACATTACTTAATGTCAGAATATATGCAAGTGTTTCCAGAAAGATAACTTTTTCTTTCATAATATCTGAACCAAAAAAAAATATTAAAAGTGTTAATGTCAGAGACCTCCAGTGTCTGACCTCCAATTGCATCAGCATGAGAATGAGTAATAATAACTGCATCAATTGTTCTTAGCCTGACAGAAACAGAACTAGTTAAAAAAGTGCAGATACCTGATAATAGACAATTTGCACAATAGAAAACAATTATCCCAACATCTACACCCCAAGAAAAACCATACTTACAGGAATGAAAGATGAGTGGTTCACTCTACTTAGGTGTGGATAAAGGAGAAAGCAAATTAATGGTTAACACCATCACATACACATACTCAAGATGTTCATTTAACATTATATTCATGAGACTTTGTAAATAATTTTTCTCATTCAGGTTAGTACTTGCGAGAAGATTAAATTATTTAACTTTCTAAGTCTACAAAAAAAATCTTTCCGCTTGTCGTAGTTGCAGTCATTAGCCCATGTGAAATAGCTACTTGAAATGATGGGGAGACAGACCAATACAGTTAAGAATTTCTGAAGTAATTGAAAAATACTAACCCGTATTCTGGAAACCAGCGAAGAGCACTATGGTAGAAAAACCTGCAGAATATCAGTTTAAAATAAGCGTCAGGGATTCTACTAAAATTAGCATACATCTCTCAGACGAAAGGCAAAACAAATCCAAACAAGTAGAAATAACCACATTTTAGACTTCAGAGGCTACTTTTACTATCAAAACAAGATTCTTTCCATTACCTTGAAACTCATGCTCTCTCATGAAAGGCAAGTATGCAACATATTATTATCATACACAATTTTCATGACACGAGGGACTTACAGCTGATCCTTGTTTTAGTCCAAAGGTAAATATTAATGTATTCAACTTCAACCCAAATTTAAGCAATATTGTTAGAAGGCCTTGTTTCATCTTGAAACTATCCCACTTAAATAAACCAACAATAACATAAACATAAACATGCAATAGAACACCAACAAAATACATTTTTAAACCCCCTACTAAAGATGCAAACCAAATTATTACACTGAATCTGAAATCCCCCGAATTCAACTACCAATTAGCACGGCAACAACATAATCAGTAACAAACAAACTACATCGGAATCACTGTAGATAACAAAATCAGTAACAAACAAGCTAGATTGGAATCACTGTCGATTCGAGGTTAACTCACTTGCCAGCATCAATCAAAATATTATATGGACTCCATTGTGATTGTGGGCAAGATATCGAATAAGGAGACCAGTGTTACGTCTCCGATTCTTATTGCCTGGTTCCACGGCTTTAAAGCACACCTGCGTGAGCACACAAACATTCAAACACCTATAAAAAAAATAAATGTGAAATTCACATTCATAAGCAACAGAGAGATATCGCAAAGCAATTATACCGGACACGATTTGGCTGGATTAGTAAGGCAACTAAGACGCGGAATCCCCTCGCTAGTTCCAGTCCCCATGAATATGATTTCCGATTGCTTTATTGCCGGCTCGGCACCACCGCCACCACTACCTTCACCTGCATCTGCACCACGAATGTCTTCTTTTCTATTCAAATCCAATACAGGCGCATAACAGAAGAGATTTGTTCTGAAGATTATAAACTAATGACGTACAAGCTTGAAGAATCCTCCTGCTGGGAGAGGAACCGTTGGCTGTGGAGATAGGAAATGGAGAGCTATGGAGAGAGATTTGGCGTCCGTAAGGAGCGAAACTTGCTAGAGCTGGACTTACTCGAGCTGGACCAAGAAATTGAACCATTCTTTTTTTTCTTCCTGAACTAACTTTTGTCTTCCGGTTCTTTTTGGAAAATAAATTATCAGGTTCTT
This sequence comes from Flueggea neowawraea, assembly GCA_948243855.1. Taxonomy (NCBI): domain Eukaryota; kingdom Viridiplantae; phylum Streptophyta; class Magnoliopsida; order Malpighiales; family Phyllanthaceae; genus Flueggea; species Flueggea neowawraea. Next base: position 9,980 of record CAODLS011986942.1, read on the forward strand.
TGAGACGAAGAAGGTGGGGGCTTAAGCTGACTGTGGAGTGGCGGAGGGAGAATGTTGGCTGTTGACGGTGGCGGAAGGTTGTCATAAAGCGACACGATGCCGTATTAATAACTGATGCTGTTCTTCTATACCAGAAAACGACTGGTCGTCCAAACTCCCAATGAAAGCTCATCAACCACGCGGCTGTGAATATCCTATATATTGATTCCCATTGTAGACGCCACTGAGCAAACGTAGTTATGTTAATCTATTTTGAAATTAAACTTTAAAATTATTTTAATTATTCATTTTCTTTATATTATGGTAATTCAATTTAAAATTATTTATTTTAAAATTAACTTTAATTCTTTCGGTTCAAAACAAATTGCTAAAATCAAAATTCTATTCATCCTTTATGTTTGAATGAATAACCACCTTAAAATTCATAAGATTTCAACGCTTAATTTTTTATAGGTAATTGGGGATCATTATGTCCATCACTGAACTAACAATTTGTTTGTTTCA
>CAODLS011987054.1:0-16644 GCA_948243855.1 Flueggea neowawraea
GATAGATATATCAGAAGTAAACTAAAATGTGGTACTGTGGCAATACCAGATGCATGAAGTGTAGATGCAGACTCTCGAAAGACCCAAATGATCCATATCGAATGATAATCTATCATTTTGAATCCAAAATACAGAGTCTACGTAAAATTATAGTTTGGTCATCGACCAGTGAAAAATTATGTTCTAGTCCCTTGGACTTTACAAATTACAAAATAGTCCTCCGAATATACTAGGATAGCTAACCAATTTTTCCAAGTAGTTGGAATCCCTAAAAGAGTCTCCGAACTCTAAAAAATCGACAATATGCAAAGTGTCAAAAATGACACACTTTGGTCCCTCAGAATCATGGCTAGCTCTAGTTAGCCAAAGTGCTTACACGATTTATTTAGACCATGATCTACTCGAGTTGGCCAACAGGTTACTCGAGTTACCCACCTACCCAGAATTTCCAAAAATCGAACAACTCAGATTTAACCAATGGCAATCGACACCAAACACCCACATTGACTCTAAACAACCCTCTGAACACGAATCCATGATCAGAATCAACAAAATGACTCAAAAACATCCTAGATCGACAAAAAATGAATGGTTTCAAAACAATTTCAAGAACATTCTTGGTTTTAAGGATTTCGAGTTAACACTAGGAGTTTCTAGGCTCTCAACACCCCTAATAAACAAACTCAAAACACCAAAACAACAAAAAAACACAGAATCGAACCTATGAACAATTATACAAAACCCTAATATGAAATTCTTGATAGAATGATGCAAATGAAGTAAAGAAGAGTTTAGAAGCTCAATCTTACCTCAAGGGATGATCTGAAATGAAGAAGAACCAATGAAAATGACTTCTGGACGCAATGAGAGTGATTTGAGTGAGAAATGAGAGTGTGACCCGAATGAAATCGGGTGGGGTATATATTTAGACCCCAGCTGTAACTCGAGTTAGAGGAAGCTTAACTCGAGTTAGGCACGACTAACTAGAGTAGCAACTCTTCATAACTCGAGTTGAGCTACCCAGAAACACGACCCAAAGCACGGCTTACTCGAGTTACCAAACAACTTACTCGAGTTACCAAACAACTTACTCGAGTAACATGCACCTCCTCTTACTTGAGTTATCCCAAAGTTAACTCGAGTTATCCATGGGTCATCTTACTTGAGTTACACAGAATCTAACTCGAGTAATCTCAGTAAAACTCGTCAATCTTTCTCACAACACTCCAACGACCAAGATCAAAACAAAACTGAACAGAACACTACAGGGAATCTGATTAGAAACCAACGGGATATTACACAAACCTTAACCGACCGAGTTCGGTTCACCTGTCGTAGATGGATTGTTTTTTTCAACGTAAACATTGGGAAAAAGAAAAGAAGAAACTCTAATACTTGGAAGAAAAAAAAAATACCTTAAAATAGCTTCTCTAGTATTTGGAAATTGTAAGCTGTATGAAAAAAAAAAAGTATTTCAGTTGTATTTTAAAATGATTCAATTTCTTTTATTTAAAATTTGTAGAATATCTTATACATATTTAAGCATATAATTATTTTGGTGCTGCTTCGATCCGACTTCATTGAATTATAAATTGCACATACATATATATTGATCGTACGGGAATATAATAAAATAATATATTTTTATAATCTTTGCATTTATTGTTAGATATATTTTAATTAATTATTATATGTTACTAAGAAACGAATATTAATTATTTTAAATAATTATATATCAATCAATGACAACAACAAAAATTGATAAATTTTAAAAAATTCAGAAATTTTTTTGTTGACGTGGACGACTGTCACGTGGCACTAACGGCCACATCATCACGTTGTCAGTGCCACATCAACATTTTCATTTTTTTAAACGGAATTGGTAAGTTGTGCCACAATTGCAAAAAAAATTCGTGCTATTTGGGTGTAATTTTTTAAAGGTCGAGTCATAAGTGCAAAAATAAACAAAGTTTGTATTATTTTATGAATACGGCTTAATAGCAAAAATAACACCACTTTTAGCTTGCAAATAGACACTACAATTATAAAACTTTTGGTCTTGTAGGAGGCTTGCGAGAAAAATAGACTATATTTGCAATTTTTTTTTGGGAAATATTTCTGCAATTGTCCCTTGTAACAATACCTTAAAGCATTTCCCGGTTCGGCTTAACCCTACTCAACAAACCGATACCCACATACTAAAGATAGTGGAGCTCTAACATCAACAAATTTAGCTTGCAAATAGACACCCACAACAGAAATAGGCTCCAAATACCCCCTGAGGGGTAGCCTATAGGGATGGTAATAAGTAGGGTATTGGTAGGGTATACTAATATCCTTATACGTACTCGTAATTCATATTATGTACCCATACCTTACTCGTACCTGTATAGATGACAAAAATTATTACTCGTACCCTATCCATAGGATATCTATTTACCCGTAGGATACCCTTTTATCTGTAGTTTAAATTTAATTAATTAACTTAATAAATATTTATCATCAATTTAGAACAATAGATTAAAAATTACCTGAGATAATATGAAATACTATATTCACACAACATAATATAAAAGTTATAATTTACAACCAAATATAGTTATTGAAATAGTAATGTGATAAGTTATCACTTGAAGGAGAATTTATACAAAAATTATAGTCTAAAATATTATACAAGAATAAAGATGACGAGCGTTTTTGAATTCCAACATTCTCATTGTAACCTCTAAATTACAGCTTTTAATTTTAGTCACTTGCTGTGAAGAAAATATTAGACCTAAATATATACTATTTATATTTGTGACAGTAATATATCAACATATGTTAGACCAAAATATATGAAAATGTTAGATAAAAAAACATTATTCTTGAACTCCCATGCTTGATTTGTTGTAGTTGACTCTGTAATAAAATAACACACATATTAAAAATAAATCAGAAAAAAACTTGAAACAATTATTAATATCAATAAATAAGATAAAATATAATACCTAGAACCTCTAGGTCATCTTCTATATCATCAAAATAAGTGTCATGCTCATCAAAATAATCTCATTCTAGTTATAAATCAATTTTTTCAAATACGAGAATTCATTTACCTCCCACACTTTCTCTCTCTCTCTCTCTCTCCATTGGTTCACCAAGCCAATTTTTAATATTTTGGCAGATTTTTGAAATTGCACGCGTGTCAAAAAAAATTTCTAAATTACATTTTCACTAACTTATCTAAAACTTATTTAGGTTTTGTCTAAAGTCTGTTTATATTTCAGACTTTTTTAAAACTTCTTTAGAACTTGTTTATACGTTGTTTATATGTTATTTATATTTATCTATATATTGTATATATGATATTTATATGTTGTATATATGTTGTTTATATGTATTATATATATTTATATGTTGTATATATATATTGTATATACAAGTTACAAACATAGGATAAACAAATTATAGAACTGATACTTGTATGTTATGCATCTCTATAAAAGATATAAAAGTTACAAACATAGAATAAACAAGTCATAAACATAGTATATGTAAGTTACAAATATAGTATAAACAAGTTACAACACTAATACTTGTATGTTCTACATCTCTGTAAAATATATACAAGTTAGAAACATAGCATAAACAAATCATAAATATAACATAAACATAGTATATACAAGTTACAAACATAGTATAAACAAGTTATAAAATTAATACTTATATATTTTGTATATCTGTAAAAGATATATAAGTTACAAATAAAACACAAACAATACCCTAACTTTTGAAAAATAGAACGACACCAACAAAATTTCAGCAACATATAAATAAGAGTTGGTAAATTTGAAAATATGCATTTGTGAATTTGAACATTTTGAAAAGTGAATATGTAATATGCAAAAGTGGGTAGTACAAAATAAATATTGTAAAGTATTGTACGTGTATTGTGTAAAAACCATTATATATAATACATATGTGTGTGTGTGTATGTGTATATATATATTACACACACACACACACATACATATGTGCGTGTGTGTGTAAGTATGTATTATATATATGTAGCGGGTATGGGTAACGGGTACGAGTACAAATATTATCTAACAGGCATGGGTACGGATAAGGTATTCCTATATTCATACCATACCCTACCCATATCCGCACAGTAAAATACGGGTATTACCCATACCCAGTCAAAGCAGGTAATACCCTAGTTGATTGGGTACGGGTAGGGTCGGTACCCGTCGGGTAAGGTATAAATTGTCATCTCTCGTAGCCTGGCGGCTGGGCCATGCTGTCCCTGGTTCGCGGTCATGGGTTCAAGCCTTGGGAGCAGCGTAATTTCCAGGTTTCTGGTTGTTGTCTTGGGCATGTGATTGCACTAGAACTGGGTTGATCAGGTCTGGTCCGCTTGTTCTCAGTGAAGTGCTACGGTGACCATACTCATACACGGGCCCAAGTCCACTGCTGGGTATCAGCTATGGCTCTAGGAACATTCCGTAGTGGGGAGAGATTAAGCATGCATGGTCACGCCCAGTAGAGATACGCTGCCTATTGGTCGCTCCTACCTCCCCTTTTTTCTGCTAAAAAGAAATAGGCTCCAAATGGTCACCGACTCTTAGAGAAAATCTCGCCGGTAAATCACCAACGGCAGTCCGGTCAGTCAAAAATAACTAACGGCTTCACCTAGCTATCAAAGTCAGCTTCGTGGGAGTCTTCTCGCCATATTTTGCCAACGTATTCGGATTTCATCAGTATATTTGTCAAAAAGTGGTTAAGTCAATTTCATTACCATTGATTCGTCTATCAAACAGTTTTCAGAAAATTCTCTAAACTAAACAGGTTATTTATATTTCCTACGAAAATCGCCTGACAGACGAATCAATGGTAGCTGCCTTGTTTTGGCTGTAGGAAGCAAAGATTTCATGCCCTAGATGTGTTGTCAATATACTATATAACTTATGTATACATGTATAAATTTATGTCCATACTCAGACAGGATAAAACAGGAGATGTCCTTGACAACGTGGCAACTCAGTTATGAGTTATGGCCTTGTTTAGAGGGTTCATGTTTGTCTATTCAATCACTCTTCTTGTTCTTGGAATATTTCGTTAATTTCTTTGAAATGTTTGTAGAATATTTAGATTCGGACATTTCAGTTCTCTATTGTAGTGAGCTGGGAAGCTAATTACCAAGGAACTTCGTGATCACAATATTAATATGATTCAAAGTCTCATAGCTCTATTAAAATTTGAAATTTGTATGGCCAAATATTTTACAGGGCCATGATTGATTAATTTATAAATCCACTAAAACTTCACATGTTAAAGATTTTTTTTGCTTTAATTTTACGTGAAATATAAAAAGGATAAAAAAAACCCACAAGGCCTACCTCAGTGGTAGATGAAATCATGTAAAATGAATTTCTGTTTTTTATTAAATGAATAACGCTATTTGTCATGAGTAAAGTTTTTTTTTATCAAATTTTAAAACTTTTATAAACCATAAAAAAGTTTTTTACACTAAAACTCAAACTCCAAACATTTTAGGGAGAAAGAAATATATATTACTCCACCAGTGGACTCAATGGTACATTTATTGTATATACTTTACTCGTTAGGTCAAAGATGTACCATTTAAAAAATAACTTTTGGTCAGGATTTGTACCTCGCAAAGAGTGCAAATACATTACATAATCTTCTAGTTGTCAAGAAAAATATTGGAGCATCAAAAACTGGAAACTTTATTGATCTCTACAATATTTATACATGCTCATGGAGTAATCAAGTAATAGAAGTTTATGACTGCTAAAACTCTTCAGAATTAACTAAAGCCTACCAAAAATCAACTGAAAGATCTGGTAGAGCTCATCTAAATCGAGCTTGTCATCTATCACTGGGTGGTGTCGTTCGCAACTGTTGTTTCTGTCATTCGGTCCGTAACACTGTCGTCCATGATCTCTTCCTTCAACACCCCCTGCAAGCTTATGCCGAAGAGGAAAGAAGGCGAAGCTTGTCTCGAAGACGGTAAAAGTGATCTCGTGCAAGGGGCTTCGTGAAGATGTCAGCAATCTGATATGAGCTCTTGACAAATTAGAGAGAGATAAGGACGAGGGTCAGCTGATCATGGATGAAGTGGTAGTCCACCTCAATCTGCTTCGTGCAAGCGTGAAACACGGGATTGGCAGTAAGATACAAAGCCCCAAGGTTGTCACACCACAAAGGAACAGGTTTTACCACTTGAACACCAATCTCAGAAAAGAGAGTTGTAAGCCACATGAGTTCAGCAGTGGCATTTGCAAGGGCCTTCTATTCAATCTCGGTGGAGGAACGAACAACCGTAGGCTGCTTTTTGGCGCACCAGGAAATTAGATTAGATCCAAAATAGAAGGTGTAGCCGCTGGTAGAATGGCGGTCATCTAGACAGCCAGCCCAGTCACTATCAGAAAAGCATTGAAGACAAAAATCTTTGACGGAGCTGAAGAATAAACCATCTGTAGCAGTGTGCTTGAGGTAGCGAAGTAGTCGCTTAACAGCCTTCCAATGAATCAGCGTGGGAGAGTGCACAAATTGACATAAATTGTTAACAGTGAAGCTGATGTCGGGTCGAGTGAGAGTGATATACTGCAGAGAGCCAGCAATCTTGCGATACAGAGCAAGGTCATTAAATGGGGTTCCTTCTTTAGAAAGAGGGGCGGCAACAGACATTAGTGTCGGTGCAGGATTACACTCGAGACATATTTGTGCTCCGCAAGAGATCAGTAATGTATTTATGTTGATGTAGTAGCAACCCATGAGGAAGATGTTTAGCTTCAATACCCAAGAAATAGTGCAAGGGACCCAGATCACGCACCGGGAAAGAATGCTTGAGATGGTTAACAAACCAGGTGATGAGATGAAGCGCGGACCCACATACCAGTATATCATCGACATAAATAAGCAGAAGCAATGTGTTACCATTCGGACCATGATAGATGAACATGGAATGATCAACCTGCAAAGATTTAAAACCCGAAGATTGCAAGAACTGAACCAATCGTTGAAACCAAGCACGGGGGGCTTGCTTCAAGCCATAAAATGATTTATTGAGGCGGCAGACATGGTTGGGTTTGGCGGGGTCTTCGAAACCAGCAGGTTGAGCCATATAAATAGTGGTATCTAAGTACCCAAGCAAGAAAGCGTAGAAAATATCCAACTGATGAACTGGCCAACCAAGCATGGTGGCAAGACCAAGAACGGTGCGAATGGTCGGTATCTTCACTCTTATGTGTAGCCTTTAGTAACCAGGTGAGCTTTGTAGTTAGACACGCTACCGTCTGGATTTCTTTTGATCCGAAATACCCACTTGTTGCCGACGATATTAGTGTTATGAGGACATGGCACCAAATCCCAAGTTTCATTTTGGTGTAGAGCTTGCAGTTCAGAGACCATGGCTTCTTGCCACTCACAATGTTTTATAGCTTGCTTGAAAGTCTTAGGTTCAGTTTGAAGGGAAGGGTTGTTAATGATGGCAGTATGCGCAAATTTCTCTAGAGATTGTAGTGTGGTAGGACGCAACTGCATGGGATGGGTTCTAGGAAGAGGATGCTTGGATGAGGGTATGTGATCTGTTAGAGAAGTGGCTAAGGGAATTCCTTGAGCTTGTTGACTTTGGATAGGAGAGAGAGGGGAGCGGGATAGGATTGGTGGTTGGGTGGAAGAAGATGGGGATGAAAAAGGAGATGGAGGAGAAGTGGGATTCGGTTGAGGAGATAAAGATGGTGAGAGAGGTTGTGCTGCTGCGTGGGCCCGGAAGAAAATGGAGTGTAAGTGAGAGTGAACCACTGACACGATCCATTCTCGGACCATGACTAGTGTATAAGATGAACCGCATATGGGAATCCGGCCCGTCTCGCATAAACCTCAAAGATCAGACGTAATGCTATCCAAATCGTTTATTGAATATTTTAATAAACATGATAAACAAAAGATCCATTTTATAATATATTTTAATATAACAAAATAGATGTAATAAAATTTTTATAAATAAATTAAATTTTCAAAATACCCAAATACAAACATAACCCACAAATACCTAGTGTGAAACATCTAACCAAAACATATAACCAGGGCCCGATCAAAGGCGTCTACTAACTGATAGAACCCTTCACTGTGTATTTTGATGCCAATAAGTCACATGTAAGACAATAGTGGAAATAAACAAAGAAAAGAAATGGGTCAAATCCAGTGAGAGAAAACACTCCAAATCACCTCATACGTGCCTCACAAAAACTGTTTTGAAAATATATCGAAAATACCACAAGCAGGTATAGATAAGTATACATATATACACATGCTATATAGATAATAGCTTTTCGAAAACTATTTCAAAATCATTCTCAAAAATAGCAACAAACATGCACGCAGGTGTATTAAAGTCATCTCAGATATAAGACAAAGTTTCATAGTCAAAACATATATCATGGATATGAGACCAAAGCAAAGGTGTGCATCCATCACTAATAATATAGATGATGTGGACTCTGCCACTAATCAAAATCACACCATGTGTCAGGCCAGGACACATGGCTACCGACATCTCTGGTAACTGAAATTTCTCACATTATTGATATACCAAATGCTACTATTATCCCGTAGCACAGACATCCCATACCAGAAAACCAAAAATCTTACCATTACATGGTATGAAAGAAAAGTCATACAAATCATAGTCAAAATAAGAGAGTAAATATATTCTTAATATCAAAAGCATATCTTAGATCATTAGACGTGCATAGCAATGTCAAATTTCAAAGAATATAAATATTTTCAAAATATTTATACAATTCAAATACAAAATCAAATTCAAAGCAAAACAAATTTTCTTTCGAATCAAATCGGAGAATATCAAAATCAAAGATATATATATATATATATATCAAGTTCAAAACAGAGTATTGATTATTAATATAGGGATTTCGAGACACAACCTATATGTCTAAAGCTGTAATCCACTCACTTAGACGTTGAACAAATAATCCCGATCACGGTTCACCGGTGAATTACTGGTCTCCTTAGAAACCAAGCAGAGCTAGAATTGACATATCAATATCATAATAAATATGGTATTTTGGTCATACAGAAATACGTGCACAATCATATGCAGACTCAAACGTTCGAACAAACTCCGAAAATTCATTATGTGCCAAAGTCTAACATAATGATTCAAAAATATGACTCGGTGTAAAATTACACTCTAGTCCACGAGACTTTGGAAAATTACCAACTAGTCTCCAAAATATTCCAAATTTATATATTAGTCCTTAAAGTATTTTAAATTTATAATTTAATCCTCCAATTATCTAAAATTGCAAATTTAACCTCAATTTCTTACAAATTACAAATCTGTCCAAAACTTCCTAAAATTTACAATTTTAACCCACATGCAAAATATTAAGCTCAGTCCCTAAAAAATATTTTCAGAATATCACAATTTAAGTTTTGGCCCTTTTATCCACAAAACACACCAAATTGTCCGTTTGGCAAATTAACCCATAAGTCCCTATTTTTCATCCAATCAAAACCTTTCCTACAATTTTCAACAAGTCCAGAAATCATGGAACTTACTCTTAATTCATTCCAGAAGCACCAAAGCCAATAAAACAGTCCAACACATTCGGCTTCTTCAAACCATTTTGACAAACCAACCCCGATTCCTTATTCCTACAGCTTACTTTCATTATCTTCATCTTAAATCCATCAAAATACAACTAAAACAACTCTAAATATGTCCAGAATTAACATCAAACCAAGACAAATCTTCTACCAACAGTTGTGAACAAAATAAAAATGACGGAAAAACATGTTATTTAACAGAGACAATGAAAGAGAATCAAGCCACTAATACGTACCTTATTTGAAAAGAAGAAACAATGGAGTGGAGGGAGAGATGAAGAGAGTAATTTGGAGAGATGAAATGAAAAATAAAAGGAAGAAAAAGAGTTGATATAGGTGGTGGAATCGGGTTCCAAAATTTGAAGAAAATCAGAGTTTTGGGAAATTTGGGCGGTGGTGATTTGAAATAATATCAGAGAAAACGGCGTCGTTTCTGCATGATCAAGGCTAAACAATGACTCAGACGACATGCGCGTCTTACGAACGACAGAAGCCTCTCCACCACACAGCGCGTCGTTTCAGCGAGATGTTACTGCACATAGGAAACAGACGATATGCAGACGACGCGAAAGACAGCTTCAAGGATCCTAAACGACATGCCACTTGCTTCACACAACCAGTCGCCCCTCTTCCTTTTTATTCCGATTTTGTTTTAATTTTTCACCAATTTCTACTTAATTAATCAACCCTAATCACCTCAAAACTTCATTAATTAACCAATTAACATTTAAAACACAAATATTAAATTTTCCAACATATAAAATATTTTCAAAAAAATACCAAAAATTAATCCAAAAATGCCAAACATTACATATTATTTTCCAAATTAAAATGGAAAATTTTTCAAATTAAATTTGTCAAAATTCAAGATATTACAGCCACGGAGGAGTTGGCATGGACGTAGATTTGAACAAAAAAAAACTGAAATTTGGCATGGCGCACAAGATAGATTTGATTGGAAGAGGGGTCAAGACACCTATACGCACTATGACTCGGACTATTGCCAGGGTAGACAGAATGACTGGATCGAAAAGAAAACTTTGAGATTGATATGGACGTAATAAAGGAAAAATACTACACCCAAATGGATGTAATTCGAGAAAATGAACAAACGTTTTTAAAGACACTCAAAGGGGGTTTTTTGACGTAAGACTGAAGAGGGAAGATTATTTATAAGCATAACAGAGTTGTCAAAAGCGAACTTCCAAAACTTGAAGGGTACATTTCCATGGGCAAGCAATGTTAGGCCGGTGTCAACAACATGGCGTATTTTCTGTTCAATTGTGACATTTTGTTCATGAGTATAGAGACAGACAATGCGGTGAATGATACCTGAAGTTTGGAAATATTTTGTGAAGGCGTTGGAATTCACCGCCCCAATCAGAATGGAAAGCTTTAATACGAGTGCCAAATTGTCGCTCAACAAGTTTTTGAAATTGCAAGAAAGTTGAAAATGTATCAGATTTATTTTTAAGAAAATACACCCATGTGAACCGAGTGAAATCATCAACTAAAAGAAACATATAACGATGACCATGAACAGAGAATACCAGTGACAGACCCCATAAATCACCATGAACAATGTCAAAAGTAGCCGTACTAGTATGTTCAACAGATGCTAATGGAACACGACATAATTTTCCTAGAGCAGAGGAACATGGTGTAACGAAAGACGAAGAAAAAGGTAACTTAGACTCTTTGAGAATTCTAGAGACATTACAATAATTTGGATGACCGAGACGAACATGCCAACCCTCCAAGGACAACTTCTCCACAGCTGCTGCTTGTTTCAAAGGTTTAAGTGCATATACACCGTGCTTACTGGGGCCTTGCAGCAGGATTTGTTTGGTGACCTGATCCTTAAGAACAAAATGAGTGGGCCAAAATTCAAAGAGACAAGAGTTGTCAGTAGTGAATTTTTGGACATAAAGAAAATTTTTAAGAATACCAGGGACATGAAGAACGTTATTTAGGGCGAGGTTTTTGTGAGTGGAAGGAATAAGGGTCTTACCAGTATGGGAGATATTGAGTCCTTCTCCATCACCAACATGAAGTTGGTCTCCACCTTGATACTCCTGTGCAACGCTAAGATTGGCGAGATCAGGGGTGATATGAAAATTTGCAACAGTATCCGGTTACCAAATAGGTGTATGTCCTTTGAACTGTGGCTGAAGTGACAAACTTTGAGGTTGCACAGCTGGTCGATATGACCAGTTAGCTTAAGGCCGAAATGAGCCACCTCTGCTAGATTGATAGCGTCTTCGGAAATGATCTGCTGTATGATTTTTCAGTCCACAAATTTGACATGTAACTCTAGGTCGAAAATAGTTAGTGAAAGAGTTTGTGGAAGACTGTGATGTACGGCAGAAATTAGTGCGATTGGGATGCTGAACATGTGGGTTTGTCACAACTAAAGAGTGAGAAGGGCCTGAGACTAATTTCTCAACCATGTTCACAACTGGGACTTCATGGGATACCTTCAAAAGAATTTCGTGTGCAATAAGTTGTCCATAGAGTTCATGAAATTGAACCGGTTCTGGCCGAAGGTTAAGGGCTGTAATTATGGGATGAAATTCACTCCCAATGTCGCGGTAGATGATAGCGTTAAATTCATCAGGAGAAAGCGGGCGGCCTATAGATTTTAATTCATCAGCCAAAGCTTTGGCTTTCTGAAGATAAGCCGACACAGTCATGTCGTTCCTCTTTAGCTCTTGTAGACCAATATGAATTTGAAGCTGTCTATTTTAAGAAATCGATCCAAAAGTTTGAGCAAGAGCATGCCAGGCTTCATAAGAGGAGTGGAGATCAATAACATATGGAAAGACTTCTTCTGTGAGAGATGAGAAAATCCAAGAAAGCGGCAATTGATCCTTTTTGTACCAGGTTTCATAACCTAGGTTTGGCTGTGCAACTGGAGAATTGTTAATTATTGTTTTGGGAGGTGGGGGCGTCCCATCAATGAGAGAATTGAGATTCTGATAATTAAGAATGGATACAAACTGGGTCTTCCATGCTCGGTAATTTTTGGAGTTTAGTTTAATAGAGAACGAAGTCTTTGAAGTGGAGGATGAAGGTATGGCGATGGTAGTATTTGGTGTAGGATTAGGGATTATTTGATTTGTGGTTGGGTCCATGGTATTGCTTTGATACCATGTCAAGAAAAATATTGGAGCATCAAAAACTGGAAAATATTTTTATCTCTACAATACTTATACGTGCTCATGGAGTAATCAAGTAATAGAAGTTTATGACTACTAAAACTCTTCAGAACTAATTAATGCTTATCAAAAACCAACTGAAAGATTTGCTAGAGCTCATCTAAATCGAGCCTGTCGTCTATCGCTGGGTGGTGTTGTTTGCAATTGTTGTTGCTGTCATTCGGTCCGTAGCACTGTCGTCCGTGATCTCTTCCTTCAACACTAGTCATCCTCTGATTTGGGAAACAAGTCCCAAGTGTATGAGCTGACTCTCCAATTGGGAAAAATTCACCAAGGTGAGGATAATGTTTCCAAATATTTTAATTCTCTGAAGTGTGTATGGCAAGATTGAGACAAGTTCAATGATTATGAGTGGAAATCACCTTATGATTTTAATCATTACGGAAAGACTATTTAGGATTACAGAATTTTTACATTCCTAATTGGTGTATGATGAGGTCAGAGGCATGATTATTGGAAGACATCCGCTCCCCAACATTGGTGGTCTTTTCTGAAGTAAGACGTGAAGAGAGTAGGCATCAAGTTATACTTGGAAAGGGGATATCCACCCCTGTTTTTGAAACTCCAGCTTTGGCTGCAGGCAATGCTGTTAGTCATAATAAAAAGCCTCAAAAAAGGCACGTGTGGTTTGATTATTGCAACAAGGCAAAACACACAAGAAAAACCTGCTGGAAACTTCATGGAAAGCCAACTAATAGGAAGGGTCTCATGAGGGAAGATTTAATAAAACTCCAGTAGCAAATGAGGTGGATTGTGGATCTTTCAGTTAGGATCTACCCCTGTTATGGAACAAATTTTGCTTTGCATAATAGATTAGGACATCCTAGTTTTTCTTATCTCAATAAAATATTTCCTAACTTGTTTAAATTAGTTGATTGTTCAAAACTTCAGAATGAACATTGCATTTTATCCAAAAGTCATAAAAAAATTTCCTTCCAAACAATATTAGCCATCCAAACCATTCTATTTGATCCACGGTGATGTTTGGGGAAAACAAATTCTAGTAAGAGATGGTTTGTGACTTTTATAAATGATCACACTAGACTTTATCCGGTTTATCTTTTACGTGAAAAGTCTGAAGTTGCCCAAATATTTTAAAATTTCTATACTATGATTGAAACTCAGTATAACTCTAAGATTGGCATTCTTCGTTCTGAAAATGGTACTGAATATTTCAATGACATTCTTGGCATATTTCTAAAAGATAAAGGAATTTTTCATCAATCTACTTGTGTTGACACACCTCAACAAAATGGGATAGTTGAAAGAAAAAAAACTTGCTTGAAGTTGCTCGCGCCTTGATGTTTTGCATGCATGTTCCTAAATACTTGTAGGGTGAAGTAGTGTTGACAATCTCATACCTAATAAATAGAATGCCAAGTCTGTTTCTTAACTATGTGTCAACCTTAGATGTGTTCAAGGAATCTTTCCCTCATAATCAACTTTTCTCTACTCTTCCTCCTAAGGTGTTTGGTTGTACTGTTTTTGTTTACACATCCAAGGACAATCCAAACTTGACCCAAAGGCTCAAAAGTGTGTTTTTGTATGTTATGCTCCTTCCCAAAAGGGGTACAATTGTCATAACCCACATACTAGAAAAATTGTTTTCTCAATGAATATCACTTTTTTAGAAAATAAAAAATTATTTCTTCAGGGGGACAGTAAGAGTGAAGAATGGAATTTTTGGGATGTCAAACCTTTGTCGAATGTTATTGTGGATCAAAAAGACATTGTTCAAAATTTGCCAAGCAATATTGAGTTCATGATAGGGGGAGAAACTGCTACAACTAGTTCCCAAGGAGTGAAACAAAGAGCTTTGTGTTTATACTAAGAAGAAAAATCAACAAAACAGTAGAGAATCATCATCCCTGGCGATGCAAGGCCAATCAAACTCCTTGCAGAATGCACTTGAAAACACATCTGGTACAGGTAATCCATCTGTTATCATTCCTCTCATTATTTCTGAATTTGATCAATCCATTATTCCTACTAATCAAGTAGTCAATAATGAAGTTCATGATAATATATCTATTGATCTTAATCGTCCTGTAGCTCATAGGAAAGGCAAATGATGCATTAATCACCTTTTTTCCAAAAACCTTTCCTATGGAAAACTCTTGCAGAGACACCTCTTTTTTCTTCTAAAATAACTAACCTATTTGTTCCAAGAAACATTCAAGAGGCACTTGATGATCCAGATTGGAAGGCAGATGTTATAGAAGAGATAATAGCCCTTGAGAAGAATGGATCCTTGGAATTGGTTGATATTCCTTATGGAATGAAACTTGTAAGATGCAAATGGATGTTTACCATAAAATTCAGAGTGGATGGAAGTGTGGAAATACTGAAGGTAAGGCTTGTTGCTAAAGGTTTCACTCAAATGTATGGTATTGATTATCAAGAAATATTTGCTCTAGTGGCCAAAGTAAACACCATACGTGTTCTCTTATCATTAGCCGTGAATTTCGGCTTAGTACTGCATCAACTAGATGTCAAGAATGCTTTTTTTTTAATAGAAATCTAGAAGAGGAGGTTTTTATGAGCCTACCTCCAAGATTTGAGAAGGTGTATAGGATGAACAAGGTGTGAAGATTAAAAAAAAACATTATATGGACTAAAACAATCATCAAATGCCTGGTTTGACAGATTTGGAAAGGTTGTGAAGAGTTATGGTTATTGTCAAAGCCAAGCTGAAGGTAAACTCTCCAGTCTTATTGTGTATGTGAATGACATAATTCTGTTTGGAGATGATATTGAGGGAATTAAGAACTTGAAGTTGTGTTTTGCTCAAGAATTTGAAATCAAATACCTAGGAAAATACTTCCCATGTATGGAATTTGCTAGATCCAAGGAAGGGATTTTTGTGAATCAGAGAAAATATGTTCTTGATCTTTTTAAAGAGATTGGACTTCTTAGTTGTAAACCAGCAGAGACACTAGTTGAACTCAATGTAAAACTCACTCTTTCTAAACCTGAAGAAGTAGTTGATAAAGACAGGTTTCAATGAGTTGTTGGGAGATTGATACATTTATCTCATACCCGACCATACATAGCCTTTGTTATGAGTGTGCTGAGTCAGTTTATACATTCACCAGGACAAGTGCACTTTGACACAATTTATAGGGTTCTAAGATACTTAAACGGAACTCCTGGGCAACGATTAATGTTTCAAAAAATAAACAATCTTCAAGTAGAAGTGTATATTGATGCTGATTGGGCAGGAAACTCCATTGATAGATGATATATTTCAAGTTATTGTACATTTGTTGGAGGTAACTTGGTAACTTGGCGAAGTAAGAAACATACAGTTGTTGCAAAGAATAGTGCAGAAGCCTAGTTTAGATCATTAACTCATGAAATTTGTGAAGCTTTATGGTAAAAAGACCACTGGAGGAGTTACAGGTTCCTACTTCTATTCCTATGAAGATGTATTGTGATATTAAGGTTGCAATTTCGATTGCTCATAATCTTGTTGTAATATCCCGTCCAATCCAATTGGAATTTTGTAGCCTTCTGATTGATTTTGAATCAGTTCTTGAATGATTTCGATGATGATTGAGTGTTTAATATGATGAATAAATATTGGAGTTTAATCATGTTAATTTTTTTTTGCAAAGTTTGGTGTTCGAATGTGATCAAGTTCATTTTCGATCTTGATTCTTTGGTTGCACCATTCATTTGGTGTTTTGGGTGATGAATGTTGATGGAATTAAGTTGGTTTTTGAACCATTGATCTCGTTTGATGTTTGTTCGATCGATGGATGTGTTTCAAGGCGAGAAAAGT